>JASGAU010405604.1:0-19610 GCA_030220045.1 Australoheros facetus
TCCACCGGTGAAAACTCCGACGTACAGGCAGCAAGCCGGGGGGATACAAGAATACCCACCCCAGCTCGCCGCCTCTCACCGAGGGCAACTCCAGACTGGATCTCTCAGATCTATTGAGTTAATTCTATTTTTCCTTACTTTTGTAAAATCATTTAAAAATGACTAATCATGAATATGTCTCATTACCCTGACTTAACAAGATTTCTTTCTTTTTTTCCCTGCTTGTCACTGAATAGTTTAAATGAGCATGGACTGGGATTTGCAATAGCAATGAAATATGCAGTTGAAGAAATCAATGTAAACCGGACTCTCCTCCCTGGCATCAAGTTAGGTTATGAAATCTATGACACGTGCGGACAATCTTCCATTATTGTAAAGCCTACTGTATCCTTCTTCACTGGAAAATCCAACAAAGCAGTATCTGTGCAGTGTAATTACACCAACTATGAGACCAGTATAACTGCAGTGATTGGGCCTTATGCTTCAGAAATGGTGTCAGTCATTGGAAAACTTCTGGGATTCTTTCTGACGCCACAGGTTTGGTTACACATACTACTGTTTACAGAATATTTTTGCTTGTTGCACGGATTTGGCACATAAAATAATCCAAATGTTTACGGTTATATCACAGAAAACTAATCTTGCTCTTTTATTATTGCCTGCTTTTAGCTTGATAAAGATGTATTAAGTATTATAATGTAAACAGTAATTAAATGTGAGTAACACCAGTGCTTTGTTCTTAATTTTCTCACCAGATTAGCTATGGGGCCACCAGCGACAAATTCAGCGATAGTCGTCTCTACCCATCGTTCTTTCGTACGGTGCCCAGTGACAAATTGCAAGTGGATGCTATCATAAAGTTGATCCAGGAATTTGGGTGGAACTGGGTGGCAATTGTAGGCAGTGATGAGGAGTATGGGCAACAAGGTGTGCAGATGTTAACCAAATTAGCAAAAAACACATCTATTTGTGTGGCCCATCACAGCCTGATTCCCATGTACAGTGACCCTGTACCAGTGGTGAAAACCATCATTCGCAATATCCAAGTGACCAATGTCAAAGTGGTGGTGGTGTTTTCTCTCCCAGACCAGGCCAAAGTGTTTTTTAGAGAGGTTAGTAAAGCAGATATTAAAGCAATTCAGAAAACTATTATTTTATATTAGTGGAGAGTTTTTGTTCAGTTCCAGTCAACCAATCAAATTTATTCCAGGTCATCAGCAGTAATTTAACAGCTGTGTGGATTGGCAGCACAAGTTGGGCCATCGACAGTCAAATGACTTCTCTGCCCAACATTGAAACAGTTGGTACAATCATTGGCTTCCGTGACAGCATAGACACCCTCGGTCTGTTCAACAATTATGCAATGGAGCTCTTCAAGAAATTCAGTGATGAGAGGGCAAACACATCCACTCCAATCGCAGCATCCAATCCTGGCGGTCCTAACAGTCGCTGCTCACAGTGCTGGAATTTGTCAACAGAAAACATTAGTCTGGTAGAAGCACCTGAAGTGCAAAGAACAGCTTTCAGCGTGTATGCTGCCGTCTACAGTGTCGCACAGGCACTGCATAACATGCTGGAGTGTAATTCAACTGTCTGTAAATTGGGATCCAGGAACAAAATCTATCCCTGGAAGGTGATTTTATTTTACTTTTTTAATATATATATTTCATATAGGGCACTGTACTGCAGACAATTTGGAATCAAGCTTGGCAGTAATATCAAAAATCAATTAAATATTTTGCAGCTGTTGAAGGTTTTAAGCAACACTTCTTTTAACATAAATGGCACACAAATAGAGTTTGACAAAGATGGCAACCCAAACATAGGATATGATGTGATTCAGTGGGTCTGGAGAAACTCATCTCAACTGGACTTCAGAACTGTGGGAGAATATTCTGAGCAACAGCTGAATATCCACAAGAACCACTTTGAATGGCATACTGGAGAGGTAACGTTTGTAAATCAGTAAAATATTCATTTCACTTTATATTGCAGCTCAGTTATAAGATGGTAATTATGAAGTAATAAGCTAGAAAAAGTAATAGCGAAGGAATATCTTGTATCAACAATGGTAACAGCTGAGGAGTAGTACAGTGAAACTGATATGACTGGGTAATAAGTAATTCGAAGGTTTATATACTAACTTTAAAGTTGTAGTAACCTCATATTAATGTAACACTGTTGGGTGTTTTAACATTTTGGGATACTGTTTGGGGTACTGAATCAGTGCTACCTTGTGACCCCAACATTCTTCTTTGTTTGAAAGTAATGATGTGAATACTTTTTTTAGTGCTGTGGCTTAGTTCAGTTTTATTTATATAGTGCCAAATCATAACAAACAGTTGCCTCAAGGTACTTTACATAGTAAGGTAAAGACCCTACAATAATGACAATGATTACTTGGAAAACACTTGTGGTAGTTAATGTGTAATAACTAGGAATAAAATTATACATTTGTAATCACAGGACCAGAAAAAATATGTCTGTATTTTCTAAATGTGTTACATTATTATGTATCATGTATTACATGTATTCAGGCTGGGTATTTTCTACTACAACATTGGGAAGTAAACAATTTATGCATAGTTACAGGCTGAAAATAGGTCAACCTCTTTGAATCATAGTTCACAAAATATTTACTAAGGAGAAAACACACACCATAAGACTTTTTAAGGGGAACCAAAAAGGTTGCCATATTTGATCATGCTGACAATTTGACAGTTCAGCTTTCAACCTATTAATGACTAACTTTGTTTTTGTTTTACTGGGAAATCTAGTTAAATTGATATAAATTAATAGAAATGCTTTAGTATGATTAAGTATCCTTAATATGTTTCATTTCCTGCAAAAAAAAAAAAGCTCCTTTCGTCTAGCATACAGCATTAACCCAAATACTAACTCAATGTAAGACAAGACAGACAGGACTATTTTGAAAGCTTACACTTAAAAACAGAACACCTGTGAGAAATGAATGTCACTCAATATTGTTCACAACATGAAAAAATAGTTGCATTAGTTGGACTTTATTTAAAAAAAAAAAAACAGGACAGTATAGTAGAAAATAGAATACACTAGAAAGCTTTTATTGACATCATATGTGGAGTATGGAGAAAACATAGCAGCTTCCTTTTCTTTGTAAAACCAAACCAAGAAGATAAGAAAAATTCTGTAAAACCAGTACCTATATGCCACAAAGAGCAGGAGTATAAATATCAAAGGAGGCAAGGACTTGCAGGGGGATGAATAAATGTAAAAAATAAAAAAAAATAAAAAATATACCTAATATACCTAAAAAAATATATACCTAACAATGCACAAATGCCAGTTATTGGACAGAGAAGAGTTATGTAGCACAGGGTTGAGGAAAATAAATACATTAACATGCCAGATATTCACAGTAAACAGTGGTTTGTGAGTGGTCATACACTGAGCAGTGTGCTGTGACCAGCGAGGTAGAAGAAGATGAGGGTAGTGAATCAGAAAGTAGTGAATCAGTGAAGCTATTGCTGTGTATTTCTGTGTAGTGTTCAAGAGTGTGATGGTAGCTCAAAGTTCTGGGGGAGGGAGGCTTTGAGGTGCTGGAGATCAAGACTTTCAAAACACTTCAGACGTACAGACGTCAGTTCCACTGGTCTGTAGACCAGATCTGGTACCGGGATACTGGTTCAGGTCAGAGTAGACCCGGTCTAAGGTGCGCTTGCCTCTAGCTGGACAATGTACATATTGTAAAAATCTACAGAGCACAGTCTTAGGCAGGCTTTGTTGAAGTCCCCTGGGACATCAAAGCCTCATTCTTGGTGGAGCTTCATCAGCTTGTTGATGTTATCGTGCAGGAGCAACAGTGACACCGGCAACACAATGTGTGCCAGTGCTCTATGTAAGTTCTAAAAGATCAGTTGATGTGGGACACGATTTCTTCACTCGTGCACTCACTGGCACTATTGACTGTACTGACTACACACAACATGATTAGTTCTGCTTCTGTTCTTTTAATTTAAAATCAACAGCCTGGCATTTGTGTGCATTTGTGTGCATCTCCCTTATATGTCATGGTCGTGATTCCTACTGTTTGTGACAGTAGGAATCAGTCCAGTGTTATAATATGGTAATCTTAATAGGTTAAAGCATTTACCAATATTATCTTACTCAGCTATAACCATTATTGTTAAAAGACATTACTTGGTAATTACTTGAATATTATTTTGATAATTAAGTGTTAATAACTTCCTGCTTCTTTAGTATTACATTCTTGTATCTATCTTATATATCTCCAGTCTTTCTTTCTTTCTTTCTTTCTTTCTTTCTTTCTTTCTTTCTTTCTTTCTTTCTTTCTTTCTTTCTTTCTTTCTTTCTCACAACAACTTTTGCAGGTTCCTAAGTCCACCTGTTCAGCAAACTGTGACAAAGGGCAGGTCCGCAGAGTCAAAGGTTTTCATTCCTGCTGTTTTGACTGTATCGACTGTTTGGCAGGAACTTACCAGGCACATAAGGGTAAAGCGATTGTCCACTCTTGTCTCAGATATGTGACTAGAGACAAGAAAGTCTCCTTCACTGCAAAACAGCATAAACCTGTTGTTTTCATTATACATAACATGGGTTGATCAGATTTTAAATGCTACGTTTTTTCAATCAAACCAAATGTTTGTGCGTTCTCATTCACAGATGACATCTTGTGTACTAAGTGTCCCAAACGTCAATGGTCCCAGTATCGCAGTACAAACTGCACTAACCCCATCTTTAAGTTTTTCACCTGGAACAGCCAGGATGCTGTGATAATGATACTGGCCTGTGTGCTATTGCTGGTATGTCAGGGGTCAGTGGGTGTCGTGTTCCTGAAGCACCGAGGGACCACCCTGGTAACGGCCTCAGGGGGAGCCATGAGTTTTGTGGCCCTGCTCGGCCTGACGGGAGCTTGTCTCAGTCTGCTGCTCTTCCTGGGGGAGCCAGGAAATGTGGTGTGTCGTCTTCAGCTGCCCTTCACTTCCATTTTCCAAACAGTCACCCTCTCCATTATCCTATCCATCTCATTACAGGTGAGGAAAGATTGGTGAAATACTGCCCCTTAATGGCAATGTGAAGAAACTACAGAATCAGTTATTCAGAGAAAAGAGTTTGAACGTTCGCCTAGAAGGATAGCGACAAGAGTGAAAGGGAAGATTTACAACATGGTAGTGAGACCTGCTATCATGTATGGTTTTGAAATGGTGGCATTGACAAAAAGATTGGAGGCTGAGCTGGTGGTGGCTGATGATGGTCTGCTGTGGCAATGTTTCAGAGACAGAAGAAGGAAGTGTGACCAGAATTCACATTTGGCGAGATGCTTGGCAGTTAACATAACCTCTGGTCTCCACATTCACTGTCGAGATCTTCAGTAATGTGATTGAAGCATCCACACTTTATTATTATTTTTTTTTTTTAAAGCATCCACACTTATTTGCAGCAACATCCATTTTTGAAACAAAGAGCCAACATGGTTAAGTCAATGTTCTATCAGAATCAGCTTCATTGGTCAAACATGTCTAAATTTATTAGATTATAATTTATTTCTTCAAAATATTTCCGTCAGAGCTTGTGTGTGCTTGGACAGACAGACATAAACTTGACATGTTTGTGGAGGCATTCAAGTGTGAGGTGATAATTCTAGTTTCAATTCTGCAAGAAAATCAAGTTGTTTTCAGGGAAAACTTCACACAACCACTGTAGATGCTGAATTTAGGCTTTGTAGGACAGAATATACAATCTACAGTACAACAAAATAAAAAGTGTACATTATAATCGTGATGCAAACCTTTCTTTTCAAACAGATACTGTATGTGACAGAGTTCCCAGAGATGGCTGCCTCTTGCCTGCACATAATAAGAGGCCCAGCGAGCTGGCTGTTTGTGCTGATCTGCTGCTCTGTGCAGGCTGGTCTTTGTGGTTGGTTTGTTCATGAAGGACCTGTGTTGTCTGAATATGTGGCAAATATGACCATAGACTTCTTAGACTCATTCCTCTCATGCCCTGTGTCACCTTTGATTGGATTTGCCTTAATGCAAGGTTTCAATGTTGGAATGGCGCTTGTATCATTCATGTGCACCTTCATGGCAGTGAAGCCTCTTCATCAGTATAACCTAGCCAGGGACATCACCTTTTCCAGCCTGATCTACTGTGTCATTTGGGTGATCTTTATTCCAATATACATAGGCAACAACAGACCAAATAACAAGAACAGATCTATTGTCCATGTTTATTTCAGCCTGGCAAGCAACTTTGGGCTGCTGGCAGCTTACTACTTTCCAAAATGTTACTTGCTGTTAAGGAAACCTGACTCGAACACACCAAAGCACTTCTGTACCTTCTTAGAGGGCGTCCCACCAACACAAACTGAGGAGGACCCACAGCCACAAGCACAGAAAGAGCAATAAACAATTAATTTGCTTGCAAAGAAAATCAAAGAACCACACATTCTGAAACACCTACAATAGAATGGTGGTGTAGTACATACCATAGACCAGGGGTATTCAACTCCAGGCCACGAGGGCCGGTGTCCTGCAGGCTTTAGATGTGTCTCTGCTTCAGCACACCTGAGTCAAATATAGAAGTCATTAGCAGGACTCTGGAAAACTTGACTACATACTAAGGAGATAATTCAGCCATTTGATTCAGTTGTGTTGGATCAGGGACACATCTAAAACCTGCAGGACACTGGCCCTCGAGGCCTGGAGTTGAATACCCCTGCCATAGACCAGTAGATTATAAAATGTACAGTCACATCAGTCATTGTTTCTGAATTACTCTGCAATCATGTAACACATATGTAACATAACATAGAAAGAGTGAACTGTGTTAATTTTGTAACGTCTATAATAGGTTCATACTTGTAGCTGATTTTTGTGAAATGATTATTTCTCTGGAATATTGTTTTGCTTGTATTGATATTGATACAAAAGCATGAACTGAATAAAAATAATGATTTGATTTTAATCATATTTTATTGTGTTATGTTTATTTTAATATCCACTGTTAGACATGCAAGTCATGCACTCTTATCATTCTTATTACTGATTCACTGACTAAGTCTGAGTTTTAATCTTTTAACTGGTAAACATAGAGCTGTAACTTCATTGTTGTATATTATTACTGTATTAATAATTGCACGCTGTCAAATTAATGATTAGAGTATGAACTTCATTGTACAATATTTGCCTTTAAAAATCTATTGAAGTAGGAGTAAAATGTTGCATTTGAAATGCTCATGCAAAACATAATAAGCCTTGAGATCTATATATAACTAAATACACTACTATGCAGATGTACAAAAAACTGTAGCTGCCATAGTTAAAGAAGTCGGTTAAAATCATTTTTTCAGCAAAAAATTAGAACACAAGCATTCAAGTTTTATATGTGAGTTAATCTAACAGTACTTACATTTCATACGTTGAACTGTTTCCTTACCTTATTCAGAGATTTGTTTATGTTTAAAGGATGCTCCCATGTAGTAATTGTAAGTTGTACATGAGGGTGGAGGCTCAGTACATGAGTGAGAAGGCAATGAAAGACCTTGGCCTGTATAATCCATAGACAAAGGAACAGGAGGAGGTTATCATACATGAGTGTCAAGAGCAACAGAAAGCCCCAGAACTGGCTCTTCTGCCACTGGTATCCTGTTTTCTTCACAGATGAGAGCAGGTTCACACAATTTTTGTTATCAAAGAAAGGCTGTCTGCCAACCTCCGGCTATAAGTATTCTTCTTCCCTTTTTCATCTGTTACAGTGATTTATCTTAAAGAAGCATTTGATGAATTAAATTTAAAAGAAAAAAATGAATAAGTAACTAAATGTGACTATAATATTCACTGCTCAAAAAAAAAAATCAAAGAAATACAGCAGATCTCAGTGGGAAAAGCTCTCTGTACTGATGGAGTGGCTAATGTGTTAAGAATGAAACGATGCTACCACGTTTGATGGGAATCAAAATTACCAACCTTCAATTCAAAGACACCCTGAAACTCAAAGTGAAAAATATGGATCATGCTAGACCATTTTGCCAAAATTTTATTGCAGCAATTCAGAATTCACTGACCTCCACTGACAGTCTTATGTCCAACTTGGTGGCATTGAATGGACTGACACACAATCTCCCAGAGGTGTTCCGTTGGATTAAGGCCAGGCAAGCATGGGGACCAGTCAAGGGTATTAGTTCCTTCATCCTCCAGGAACTGCCTGCTTACTCTCTCCACGTGAGGCCAGGCAGTGTCATGCACCAGGAGGAACTCAGGACCCACTGCACCAGCAATCCCAATACCTAATGGCAGTCAGGGTGCCATTGCCTAGCCTTTAGAGGTCTCCATGCAAAGCCAAAAGTGAGGTAAATATAAAGCTGAATGAAAACAGATTTTAACATAAAGGTTATTATAAGCATCACCACTCTTAGGGTGAATAGCTAAAAGAGTCTTTTACTGTCTCAAAATAACATCAATAACCATATAAAATTTCACCAAAAAAATTACCAAAGTTACAAAACTTTCAAAAACTAACATTTGACATGCAAGGTTTTGTTTACCCTAAGTAGGCAGAAAGAACTGTGTGCTCATTTCATGACAGACATCAAAGAGAAACAAATTTCAAACCACAAACAAATGTCAGGAAAATTGTCCGGAAAGAAGAACACCATCGACACAGGATGCACACAAAATATGCAAAATGAGTCTTCTAGTTACATACTAATTAAATGCATTAACTTAACCATGTGAAAACCATTAAGGTAATTAAAGGAAACTGCATCATTCAATCTTCACACACTTTTTGAACAAAATAAATTAAAATAATTTTGAAAGGTTTTTACCTGTACAGTGTGCACATGTAGATTTTTTGTTTTGTTTATTTGTTTGCTCTTACTGAAGTGTCAGGTTGGGTGGTCAGGAGAGGGAGGGCTTTAGGTGAATTTCCATTAAAACCATCTCTCATGATGCACTGACATATAAGCACACTGACACACTCTGGGCTCAGTCTCCAGCTTATTGGCGTCATGGCTTCACATTACGTTCTGCTGGCTTTGTGCTGTTTGTTTAGGCTGAGCTGCAATGAAAGCTTGCCTGAATGGTTCAGTAACATTTCTACCAATCTCTTCAGTTTGTCTGGGGACATTATGTTTGGAGGGCTCTTTCCCATTAACGACCTCACCAGCAACCTCAGTGAGATAACGGAGCCCAACCAGATAACCTGTAAACGGTAAGAATGGTTATGAAAGAAGCTTTTATAAAAATGAAAAAGAAAAACAAAGAATCTGAGATACTGTAAAACTACATTTTTATTTGTATTTTTTTTGTTTTTCAACAGAAAGGGAAAAAAGGTATAAAAATTATATAAGCCACACACATACAAAAAAATATATCAATTGAATGAAAAAAAAGGGAAAAAATAGGGATGGCAGAGCATTATGCTAGATAAACTCTACACTGTGTATTTCTGTGCATTAAATATATCCAAATATGTGCACATTTTTCCACATAACAGCAAGATTTACACACAACCCATCTCTTCTCAGACATGCTCTCCAGCATCAGTCACTTTGTTCATAACTCTTCTGCTCACTTCTGTGTTTTTTTTTATTTGAATTAATCCTTTAAAAAAATCATTATTTTGGGGGACCCGGGTGGCTTAATGGTGAAGCCGGCAACCACAAATACTGTATGCTGCGTTGCGGTGCGGGTGGCGCAGGCTTGAGTCCCAGCCTGTCGGCAATTTGCCCACGTGTCTTTCCTTGTATCTTTCCCCCATTTCCTGCCTCCCTCCACTGCCGATAAAAGCCACCGTAGCCAAAAATGCAAAAAATAAAAATAAAAAAATCATTATTTTAAATTGATTTATTGCTTCTGTTACCTGATCTTTCAATTTGAAATATTTTATTTCAAATAGTTTGTCTAGACCTTTTTGGAATTATAATCCACATATACTTTAATTTTATATATATACATTGAAATCTATACTTAATCCATACTTACAATAACCCTTTTTTCATAAAAACAATCTATTCTCAATTCAGTAGATGTTAAGTTATTATTGATTATCTTTAGCTATAATTGCTATGAACAATTTGTTATCTCTGTTAAGCAGAAAAAATAGTCTATGTGAACTGTGGTAGTTCTTGCTAGTCCTTGTCTGAGATTCTGAATCATTGTACATCCTAACCCTGACTTAACAAGATATATCTTTTTTTTTTTTCTGCTTGGGGCTGAACAGTTTAAATGTACGTGGACTGGGACATGCCATAGCAATGAAATATGCAGTGGAAGAAATCAATGGAAAACAGACTCTTCTCCCTGGCATCAATTTAGGTTATGAAATCTATGACACATGCAGACAATCTTCCATTATTGTAAAGCCAAGTGTGTTCTTCCTCACTGGAAAATCCAACAAAGCGCTGTCGGTGCAATGTAATTACACCAGTTATGAGACCAGTATGGCTGCAGTTATTGGTCCTTATACCTCAGAAATGGTGTCAGTCATTGGAAAACTCCTGGGATTCTTTCTGATGCCACAGGTTTGATTGCATGTGCAACTTAAAATTTGCTGCATATTTTCACTTGTAGTACAGATTCAACATGTGTGATGTGAATATTCCAGATGTAAATACAAATGCTTATGTCAGAGTATATCACAGAAAACTAATCTGTTCATTTATTAATGTCAGTTTTTAGCTTTATGAAGATATATTAACTGAATCATAATTGCATAATTGATCATTTGGCCAAATTGAGATATCTGCTTAACGCCACTTTACTACTGTGGCTCCTTCTATAAGCTGAGATATTTTTCTATTATAGATCCATTTTGGCAGATACCTCAGTTTGGTTAAGATATGACAGGCAGTTATGCTATCAGGCTAATGACATGTCAACAGTGAGTAAAGGTTAGTAACACCAATTTTCTGTTTTCATTTTTCGCACCAGATTAGCTATGGGGCCACCAGCAACAAATTCAGCGATAATCTTCTCTACCCATCGTTCTTTCGTACGGTGCCCAGTGACAAATGGCAAGTGGATGCTATCATAAAGTTGATCCAGGAATTTGGGTGGAACTGGGTGGCAATTGTAGGCAGTGATGAAGAGTATGGGCAACAAGGTGTGCAGATGTTCACAAAATTGGCAGAAAACACGTCTATCTGTGTGGCCTATCAGGGCCTGATTCCAGTGTACGGTGATCCTGCACCAATGGTGAAAACCATCATTCAAAATATCCAAGTGACCAGTGTCAAAGTGGTGGTGGTGTTTTCTCTCTCAGACCAGGCCAAAGTGTTTTTTAGAGAGGTTAGTGAAGCAAATATTTAAAGCAATTCAGAAATGTATTATCTTGTATTAGTGGACAGTTTTTGGTTCAGATCCAGTCAACTTATCAAATTTATTCCAGGTCATCAGCAGTAATTTAACAGCTGTGTGGATTGGCAGCACAAGTTGGGCCATCAACAGTCAAGTGACTTCTCTGCCCAACATTGAAACAGTTGGTACAATCATCGGCTTCCTTGACAACACAGACACCCTCGGTCTGTTCAACAACTATGCAAAGGAGCTCTTCAAGAAACTCAGTGACGAGAGGGCAAACACATCCACTCCAACCACATCCACTCCAACCACAACATCCAATCCTGGCGATCCTAACAGTCGCTGCCCACAGTGCTGGAACTTGTCACCAGAAAACATTAGTCTATTGGAAGCACCTGCAGTGCAAAGAACAGTGTTCAGTGTGTATGCTGCCGTCTACACTGTGGCTCAGGCACTTCATAACTTGCTGGAGTGCAATTCAACTTCCTGTAACTGGGAATCCAGAAGCAAAATCTATCCCTGGAAGGTGAATTTCTTTCTTGTATATAGGCGACTGTACACAATTTCCAATCAAGATCATCAATAATAAAAATAATTAATACAATTTTACAGCTGTTGGAGGTTTTAAGGACGACTTCTGTTGACATAAATGGCACAATCATAAAGTTTGATAAATATGGCAACCCAAACATAGGATATGAGGTGATACAGTGGGTCTGGCCAGCTACATCCCAAGTGGACTTCAGAACTGTGGGAAAATACAGTGAACAAAAACTGAACATCTGCAAGAAACACTTAGTATGGCATACTGGAGAGGTAATTTTTGTAATTCAGTAAAATATTGATTGCACCTTATATTAAACCTTGGTTATAAGATGGTAATAATGGAGGAATAAGGTGGAAATGAGAAGGTAATAATAGAAATAGCAAGTGTTTACAACTTAATTATCAAAGTGATATTCATGTGAAACCCAAAAAATATCTTGCATAAATGCTCAGCTGGTTACAAATTTAGATTGGATATTCCTTCCTCTTATCAATGGGTCATGGTGCTAACTGTTATATCCCAACTGTCAAAGAGGAAAACACAGGGTACACCCTGGACAGGTCTCCAGTCTGTCCGTCTTTTATATTAACTTCCATTATGTTAAAACTTTGTTGTTCAATTTAGCCTAATCATTATCAGATTTATTTATTATTTTTACTACAACCTTTGCAGATTCCTGAATCCACCTGTTCAGCAAAATGTGGCAAAGGCCAGGTCCAGAGAGTCAAAGGTTTCCATTCCTGCTGTTTTGACTGTATTGACTGTTTGCCAGGAACTTACCAGGCACATAAGGGTAATGTGATTGTCCACTCTTGTTTCTTGTTTCTTGTTTTGTATCCTTGTCAAGAGTCTGATACGAAGATTAATGTCAAGCTCATATTTTAATATATTAAGCCAGCAGGATAATTAAATTAAATTAAATTAAATTAAATTAAATTAAATTAAATTAAATTAAATTAAATTAAATTAAATTAAATTAAATTAAATTAAATTAAAGGAGCCTTTATCTGCTTTTATAAAATCCTATGTGCCAGCACCACTAAATTTCACATTCCATACTATATTATATTAACATACTACAGCTAATTTTAATACATTTTGGTAGTTGTAATTTCCAAGAGACACCAAACACAGCTAACACACAAAGTCCCTCTAAAAAATACAAATAGATGTTGTTTGTTCTTCATACAGGCTCTCCTCTTTGCAGCATTTATGCTAAGTTAACTTGATGGCTAACTAGATGTAACTCCAATTTAAAACACAAACTAGAATGACATGTTGAACTTTTTACCTATTTCTCTGCAAGACAGCATAAAAATGAGGTACATCATACATAACATACAGCCATAGGTTGATTAGATTTTTAAATGGTGTGTTTATTTTTAATCAAACCAGTGCTTTTTCACTCATAGATGACACCCGATGTACTACGTGTCCTGATCGTCAATGGTCTGAGCATCGCAGTACGAACTGCACAGATCCCATCTTTAAGTTTTTCACCTGGAACAGCCAGGATGCTGTGATAATGATACTGATTGGTGCACTGTTGCTGATGTGTCAAGGGTCAGTGGGTGTCGTGTTCCTGAAGCACCGAGGGACCCCCCTAGTAACGGCCTCAGGGGGAGCCATGAGTTTTGTGGCCCTGCTCGGCCTGATGGGAGCCTGTTTCAGTCTGCTGCTCTTCCTGGGGGAGCCAGGGAATGTGGTTTGTCGTCTTCAGCTGCCCTTCACTTCCATTTTCCAAACGGTCACCCTCTCCATTGTCCTATCCATCTCATTACAGGTGAGGAAAGCTTGGTGAAATACTGCCCCTTAATGGCAGTGTGAAGAAACTACAGAATCAGTTATACTGAGAAAGATTTGAACTTGTACTGTGGTGTATGGGAGGCTGGCCACTAAAGAAGGAGAAAATGACTTGTTTTGATTGGCTGGACAGAGCGGTTGAGCTGAAAAGAATGTGCAGCAGGTTAGGGTGAATAAAGGATACAAATGAAAATGTGGTAAGTAGTGAAGAGAGTGTGCTGAAAAGATGGAAAGAGTACTTTGAGAAGAAGGATAATGGGTTGGGGAAAGCTAGTGAGGAATTAGGAAGAACAGAGGATTAGTAAGGAGGAGATGAGGGCAGCTATGAGGGGGAAAGGTAGTTGGTTCATCTGACATACCTGTGGAGGTATGGAGATGACTAGGAGAGAGAGCAGGGAACTTTTTAACCAGATTGCTCAAAATAGTCTTAGAGAGTGAGAGGATCCCCGGACAGTGGAGGAAAAGTATAATAATAATAATAATAATAATAATAATAATAATAATAATAATAATAATAATAATAATAAGAAGAAGAAGAAGAAGAAGAAGAAGAAGAAGAAAATTTTTAAGTTATTTTCAGGGAAATTGCACATATCCTGTGTAAATGCTGAACTTGTGCTTTCTAGGCCAAGGTAAATAATGTACTGCCATTGTAATCAGAAAAAAGAAAGTATGCACCATAATCCCATTCCTAACCTTTCTTTTCAAACAGATACTCTGTGTGACAGAGTTCCCAGAGATGGCTGCCTCTCGCCTGCATATATTAAGAGGCCCAGCGAGCTGGCTGTTTGTGCTGATCTGTGGTGCTGTGCAGGCTGGTCTCTGTGGCTGGTTTGTTCAAGGAGAACCTTTGTTGTCTGAATATGTGGCAAATATGACCATAGACTTCTTAGAATCATTTCTCTCATGCCCTGTGTCACCTTTGATTGGATTTGCCTTAATGCAAGGTTTCAATGTTGTAATGGCGCTTGTGTCATTCATGTGCACCTTCATGGCAGTGAAGCCTCTTCATCAGTATAACCTAGCCAGGGACATCACCTTTTCCAGCCTGATCTACTGTGTCATTTGGGTGATCTTTATTCCAATATACATAGGCAACAACAGACCAAATAACAAGAACAGATCTATTGTTCATGTTTATTTCAGCCTGGCAAGCAACTTTGGGCTGCTGGCAGCTTACTACTTTCCAAAATGTTACTTGCTGTTAAGGAAACCTGACTTGAACACACCAAAGCACTTCTGTACCTTCTTAGAGGGCGTTCCACCAACACAAACTGAGGAGGAGCCACAGCCACAAGCACAGGAAGGACAATAAACAATTAAAATCCTCACAAAGAAAATCAAAGAATGAAAGAACATTCTGAAGAAACTTTTTTCTTTTTTGCTTTCTACCAGAACATGAATGGTTGCGTAATATATACCATAGACCAGTAGATTATAAAATATACTATCACATTAGATTAAAAAAAGCATTGTTTCTTAATTAGACATAACACATAGAAAGAGTGCCCTACGCTTACCTTGTTCTGTATAAGCTAAAGCAGCTTCTTGGGAGTTCCCCCTTTTTACAAATCTTACAGGCGTGGTGTTGTGCACATGTGTCCGTCTTAAAGGTTTGTGAATAAAGAAAAAAAAGAAAAAAAAAAACTTTTATGAAAGGATTATTTTTCAGGAATATTGTTTTGTTTGTGTTAACATTGCCACAATAGCATGAATTGAATGAAAATAATGATGCAATTAAATGTATTGTGTGATAAAAGCCCACTGTGAGGTGTTTTATTTGAATATATAATATATATATATAGTTCCAGTGTATAAATTCACCATTCAAAATACAAACTGTGCAATCAGTTCACCCATCCATCCATGGATCCATTTTGTGCCACTTATCCAGGTACAGAAGCCCAGATCTCCTTCTCCCCAGCCACCTCCTCTAGCTCATCCAGGGGAACACCAAGGCATTCCCAGGGCAACCGAGAGATGTAATCTCTCCAGCATGTTCCGTGTCTTCCCCAGGGCTTCCTCCTAGTAGGACATGCCTGAAACACCTTGCCCAGGAGGCATCCAAGAAGCATCCCGTTAGTTGTCAAAACCACCTCAACTGGCTCCTCTCAGTGAGAGGAGTAACAGCTCTCCCAACTGACTGAAAATTCTGACCCTACCATCCAAATAATGCAGCAGAAATCTAGACTAATCAGATCCGACAATGTTGTTCAATTTTGACAAGTCCATGCAAACTCTAGGCCCAGTTTTCTGTTCTTAGCTGACAGGAGTAGCACGCAGTGTGGTCTTCTGCTGCTGCAGTCCATTTAATTCAAGGTTCAGAGATGTTCTGTTGCATACCTTGGTTGTGATGAGTGATTATTAGAGTTACTGTTGGCTTCCTTTCAGTCTGACAATTTTTTGGCATCAACAAAGGATTTTCTTCCAGAGAACTGCTGCTCACTGGATATTTTCTCCTTTTTCAGACTATTCTCTGTAAACCATAGAGATGGTTGTGAGGTATTTTCCCACACAAAATCAGAAGTTTCTGAAAGACTTAGACCAACCCATCTGACACCAACAACCATGCTATATTCAAAGTCACTTAAATCACCTTTCTTTCCTATTCTGATGCTCAGTTTCAACTTCATCAGGTCATCTTGACCATGTCTGCATGCTTAAATACTGTAGCAAACTTCTTTGACTTTAATGATGATGAGTAAATAATGAATTAAGATGGTATTATCAGATGCATTATCAGAAGGCATTATTTTTTTTAACTCACTGCCTTATTGTTGGTTCTAATTTTACCAATTAAAACACATAATAAACAGAACAATGGCTAGCCTATCGGTTCATTTTTGTTTAATTTGAAAACAGACTCATTTTCTCTGAAAATTGAAGTAGGCATATCAAGTGGATGGAAAGTTTTTATGCTGTCATTTGGTGCAGATATTAGTCAGCCAGTTATCAACTGAAAATAGATCCATAGTGTTTAATAACTTTACTTAGGCTAACCAAATACAGTAGTTCAAAGTAGTTGCAAGTCCTCTGCGGCATAATAAACATTAAAATAAAAACGGCATCTGGTTATCAAACTAATGCTACTAAAGATTTCAAAAATATAAGTAACCCTTACCAATAAGAGTAAAAGAAAACAATTAATATGAATAAAACCTTCAAAGCTTGTTTAAAATGTGTTCAAAACGAACATTAAAAAGAGCTTACTTGTACGTCTGCTGCAGGTTAATGCAAATATACTGGGAGGAAATATTTCAATTTGCTTTTGTGGATGAGCAACATTGCATACAAAAAAAAACATGTAGAGCAACAGTGAAATGAATATAAAACATGATATTTAAAAAATCTGCACAAAAGCAGATCTTAATATAAAGGTTATTATCAGCATCACCACTATCAGGTTAAATACCTACCATGGCCTGATGGATTAAAAAAAAAGTATGTGTAAATTTTCACAAAATTGACAGGCTGAGCAAAAGTTATCACAACAAGTAATCTGTTGCTGCAATAGCATCTCAGTAATTTGATACACGGAAATCTACTGTATGTATTTATCTCATTGTCACAGTTACAGTGTGGATTGTAGCGGGGAGGATCCAAATGCTGAACACTGCAGGCAGAACACAGAACAAAAGACAAGCCTTTATTGTGGTTTATTAAAGTTCTAGTGTCACAAGGAGGACTATGACCTCTAAACAAAATACACAGTACTTTAAACTTAGGTGCATTGTGTGTGTGTTGCTGCAAAGTCAATCGTGAAATCCTAAAGGGGGTTTAATTAACAATGTTACTTTTCAAGATTCAAGATTTCTTTATTGCCATTGTGTATTAAATGAAACAGTTAAATTCTGTATGCTGCCTAAAAACAGAGCTCAGATTAACAAATTAATGCTTCAAAACAGGCTCATACAAAGTTCTAGACATTCACCAATGTCTCTCATCAGGTGACATAATAACCACAGGCAAACTGAAGTTTTTCTGTCAGGTGTGAATGCCAAAAAAAGTTGCTAACAAATCAGGAACCCAAGTTCATTGCACATTTTCACAGGTCTATCCATCTACTATCATTCTCACACAGATGGCTTGGTGGAGCACTTTAAACACTCTAAAAGGCATTGAGAAAGTTTGTTTCAGACACTGGAAAAGACTGGGACAAGTAGCTACCCTTCTTCCTGTTTGCATACCGTGAAGTTACTCAGGTCTCCACAGGGTTTTGACCTTTTGAGTTGCAATTTGTCCATCAAGTCAGAGGTCCACTGGCTGTACCTAGAAAGGTCTGGGAGGAGCCTGATAAGGTTAAGAACAGAAATATCAATAAAGAAATATGTCCTTGAAATCAGTGAGAAACTCATGAAGACCATGGCCTTGGAAAGCGAGAACCTTCTTAAGTCACAAGTATAGCAGAAGAATAACTGATCTGCATGACAGAGGAATTTGAAGTTGGAGAGGAAGTCCTGTTGCTTGTGCCAATATCAGAGAATACACTGTTGGCAAAGTCCCTTCCAAATCAAACAGAAACATGGTGAGTAATCTACCAGAGCCATATGCCTGGGTGGAAATAGCTTCTCCAGACTTTTCAAGCTAACATGCTCAAGAAATGGTGCCCTCAAACTGCTATTCCACTACTACATGTGAATAAGGAAAAGGAGTCAGAGAAACAGTACTTACCAGATCAAGGAGGAAGGACCCAGAGCTGGATCATCTGATGGAGGACTTCCCTTTGACCTCCATGGAGCGCCAGCCACATTCCAGAGGATGATGGACAAGATCCTGTGAAGTACAGAGTCCTTTGCAGCTGCCTATCTTGTTGACAGTGTGGTGTTCAGTCCAAGCAGGAAAGACCACCTTAAGTATCTACAGCAGGAGCTGCAAAAGGTTAAATAGAAAAGCCTGGCCATCCACCCTGACAAGTGCTCTGCAGCAAAGCAGGAGTCTCAGTACTTGACTGTGGCACCAGGAAAAAGGTATGATCTGTCCTCAACTTAATAGAATTAAACAAAACAAGTCTTAACAAGAACCCAAATAAGAATCCAAACTCCAGTGCAACTCACAATGCAACTCGTGACACATATGAAATAAAGTTAGACTGAAGAGAAACAAATTTCAAACCACAAACAAATGTCAGGAAATTACGCTAGATAGATCAAAACCCCAAGCACAGAATAACACAAATACACAATGTGCAAAGTGAGTCTTTGATTTGAGCTACATACTAATTAAATACATTTTCTTAGCCATGTGAAAACCATTACAGTATAGAAGACCATATCATTACATCCACACATATGATATTCCAACTTTTAAAATCTTTTTAATATGAATTTAAAAAAAAGATTAATCATGTCAAAAGGGTCATGTCGGCTCATACCGCACATGTAAATTTGTTTTGTTTTGTTTATGATTTGCTCTTACCAAAGTTTCGGGTTTGGGTAGCCAGGAGAGGGATTTGTATAAAACAATCATTCAAGATACACTGACATATGAGTACAGTGATGTCATTGCTGTGGCTTCAGTCTCCTGTTTATTAGAGTCATGGCTTCACAATTAATGATACTGGAGTTGTGCTGTTTGTTTGGGTATATAATAAGCATGGTTTCTGAATTGCTCTGCAATCATGTAACACATCTGGCACATAACATATGGAAAGAGTGCATTGTGTACACTTTTTTTTCACAACAGCATGAACTGAATTAAACATAATGTACTGTGAGATGGTTTGTTTGGATGGATGTTTGTGGTTTATCTTATTATTGAGTCATTGACCAAGTTTGGGTTTAATCTTTTAACTGGTAAACATTTATTGCATTAATAGTTGCAGTGTGAACTGCAATAGTACAGTAGTGTACAATACATTCTACACTACTGTACTTGCATTGTATGTATTTGCAGTGTATTGGCATTTTAAATATATTAAAGGTACAGTCAGTAATTTTTTTAGGTTATTTAATAGAAAA
>JASGAU010405605.1:3232-19950 GCA_030220045.1 Australoheros facetus
AAAAAAAAAAAAAAAACCCACACACTAACAAATACATCAAACTACTCATGTTTATTATAATTATCAGATTCATTATATTGTAATAGAGCACATAAATAGTAGACAGGTCACCATGCTACTCTTGATTTATAAATGTAAGTAATACATGTGCAGGCTGTCACACAGGCAGTGTATGCAGAGCACAACTAGTAAAAGCTGTGAGTACAGTAGCCATGGTTTACACTCCCAAATGGTTTATTCTCCCAAAGCAGGAAGCGAGCAGATGAGCCTCTTACCTCCAGGATGCGGATTTCTCGGGTTTTCTCACTGTGGCTGTTTTTGCTGGCCTCCAGCTCTCCCTCCAGGTGGCGCAGTCTGTTGGTGAGAAGCTCTTTATCCAGCTGGTGGTTGTCTCTCTCCTCACATGCAAGAAGCAGCTCCTTCTTCTGTCGTGATATCTAGTTAGATTGATCGTAATATAGAGAAACAGAAATGTCACACACATGCAAGAGAAAGCTGAATTAAACCACTGATCTCATACAGAGGGGAGGCCATGCTGTCATGGTTTGGGTCAATTCCCTTTGGAGTGAACGGTCATTTTGCAGTATGCAGGGGCCAAGGCCTTAATCAGACACTTATAGTTTTTCTCTTTAAGTTATCATCTGTCTGTACATGAAGACAATGAGCCAAGCATGCATCATAGCAAAAGTTACTACTCAAAATGTTAAAAACACAAATACTTGAATCACTGAGACACACCTCTTCCTCCAGTTTCCTTATATTTATCTGGCTTCTTTCCAGCTCAGACTGAGCATCATTTCCATGACGTTGTGCCTCCTGCATTTCCTTGCGTGCTCTCTCTTTCTGTTCATCCAGCTGAACCCTGAGAGCCTGCGCTTCCTCTCTTAACGACATGTTTACAGACTCATACTGACGGGGACGGAGGCAGACAAGACAAAACAGAAACAGAATTAATTTTTGTGCTGCATGCAGTGAGGACAAACAAGGACACACAAACTTATCATTTGTACAGGTATATAAACGGTCTATCCTTCTCACTTCTTTGTTGAGTTTCTCTAGAGCTCTCTCCTGCTGTCGTTTGGTGTCCTCCAGCTGGCTGATGGTCTGTCTGAGTGTCTCCTTGTCCTTTTCTGAATCCTCCAGATGCTGGCCGATTTCATGGTGCTCCTGGCTCAGTCTGGAGGCTTTCCTCTTAGCCTCATCAAGCTCAGATCTCAGGCCTCTCACCTCAGTGTGGAGGGCGAGCTCTGCCTCTGAGCTCTCTGTAGCATTGCTCTGCAGCTGAGCCTAAGCAAACCACACAGGACAGCCAAATAAGCCTGAATGTGAACAGTTTACAGGGCAACACTGAGCTGGATGGTGCTGTTATTGAGGATACAACCTTACCTCTAATCTTGAGATTTTCTCTTTGAGACGAGTGTTGGCCTCCTTCTGCTCCTGCTGGGCATCTTGGAGTGAGTTAATGTCCAGGTGAGCTCTGTTTAGCTGTGTTTTACTGGTGTCAAATTCCTCTTCAGTCAGTGAGAGCTTCTTTTTGAGCTGGGTAACTTCACTCAGTGCCTCATTAAACTTCTGCTCCAGCTCTGAGATTGTTGCTGGGTCTGGCAGCTATAGGAAGGAAATCACCAAATATTCTCTTAATATAAGAATTAAAACTTTTGAACCAACTAGTCATTCAAACACATACTTTTAATACCAAAACTACTTGACCAAGCTAGCTAGTTTACACAATCCATTTCCTGCTGTAAGATCAGACATACCCGTTTATTTTTCTCTTGTGCCTTAGCAAAGTCCTCTTTGGCCTTCTGTAACTGGTCCTTCAGCCTGTTAATCTCATACTTCAGTTCAGCCTCTTGGTTCTGGTGAGATTTCTTTAAGGAGATGACCTCCATGACCTTTTTGTCAAACTCTACCCGCAATTTCTCTACCTCAGACTTGGCCTTCTGCCAATCAGCTTTGGATTGTTGGAGCTCCTAAACAGAAATGTAACAAAATGCCTCGTTTTTGTTAAACAGGTTATTCAGCAGTGTCTTAGTGGTTAGGTGTAGTGTTAGTTTACGGCACCTGTTTGAGACTTTGTGTGTGGCTGGGATCTGGTATCTGTTGTTCGACACAGTTCATTTTCTCTTGGAGTTCCTTTAGTTCTTCCTCAAATTCTTCTTTCTCCAGACGGGTTTGCAGGAGCCTGAGAAATGTGCACGTGCATCTGATCTTAACCAATTGTTCCATACATAATTATTTTAAGCAATGCTTTGTTATCTGATCAAAAGCAGTCAGAATTTATGAGTGAATCATGACAAATGATCATAATTTACTTTGGTGTCAGCGAGCTAATAAGAGATTTCATCTTTAAGTGAAGACAAAATAAATCAATTTCCTGCTATGACATTACAGTCAGATATTCAAAGGAAAAATCTACAGTAATTTTTTACTAAACACACACAAATAAGACCATCCACACCACTCTTCATGCCAAAATCTAATTTACACATTTTTTCTCTGTAGTGCTTGTTATATATATTGTGTAAAAAGGGGCAGCACTGGTTAGCACTGTTTGACTTGGTCCGGGCCGTTCTGTGTGGAGTTTGCATGTTCTGCTTGTGTTTGTGTGGGTTTTCTCCAGGTACTCCGGTTTCCTCCCACAGTCCAAAGACATGCAGTTACTGGGGTTAGGTTAATTGGTGATTCTAAATTGACCATAGGTGTGAATGGTTGTCTATCTTTTTGTGTTAGCCCTGTGACAGGCTGGCAACCTGTACAGGGTGTACCCTCCCTCTCACCCTATGACAGCTGGGATAGGCAAGTATCTAATCAGCCAATCACTTGGCAGCAACTTAGTGCATTTAAGCATGTTGACATGGTCAAGATGACCTGCTGAGGTTCAATCTGAGCATCAGAATGGGGAAGGAAGGTGAGTTAAGGGGCTAGCAAGACGTACCTAATAAAGTGTCCAGCGAGCGTACATGCCTCAGGTAAAGGATGTATATTTGATTTTGGAGTTAACTGTCCCTTTAATTGTTTCTGCTGACACATCATGTTTACAGTAATTGAGCCCACTGTACAGACACAATGATGAATGTAAAAAAGAATTTCCTGAAGCTCCAGACTGTGATTGGCATTCAGGATCACGTGTGTTAAACCAAACTACAATCATCTACGTTCAAACTGGAATCAGAATGAATATGATCCATATTTGATTGTGAGTCATACAAACACTTGGATTTGGGCTAAAAATCATGAACTACATGAATGGAGTGTGAATGGCCTTGACACTATACAGACAGTTGTTAGCACAGTTCACCACATCTACAGTATATTTGTATATCTAAACACAAACGCTGTTTAGTTTGTGACTCTCACTGTGTTTCAGGGTGGCAGGGTGGCTCTCTGACAGAGAGGGTGAGAAACATTTACCAGGTAGAATGAGAGAGAAAGAATGGAAACACATTAGTAAAGAGAGGGCAAAGGAAAAAAAACATGAAAAGATGGTGACCAGATGAACACCAGAAATCTCAAAGCCAGGTCAGTAATGATGAATAAACTCTGAACGATGCGACTGTTAAATCTGAATGTACTGAGACTCACTCTTGCTTAGTTGTTCGAAGCTCATCTCTGGTAGAGTGAAACTGCTCCATCCAGTGGCTGCTCTCATCTCGACAGTCCTCCAACTGCTGCTGAAGGGAGCGAACTGATGCATTTACACGCAAGCGCTCGGCCTCAATTCCTGCATGAGACTTAAGTAGGAGACAGAAAAATTGATAGCACGTGTCATCTCTCTTTCACAGGGTGTCTGTTAAATCACTCTACTTGCAAGTTATTTGAACAGCTTTTCTTTCAAACATTCAAAAAAAATTTGACAGATGCTGCACTTAGGATGAGCACGCTCACCGCACTTACAGCTTCATGCTGCAGACGCTCTTAGTCAGGAAAGCTTTCGTCGCAGTACTTGGAAAGGCTGTTCAAATAAAATCATTCCTTTTCTACTGTTGGGGTCGAATTTCATGGGATGGAAATGAAAGAAGCTAAGGACATCACATTTGTCTGGAGTCAATTGCACCGTATAGCATGTAATATTACAGTAGTACTTAACATGCTGCGAACTTAACCATATAATCAATCTACAGGGCTTTGAGCTGTAAAAATGTCTACATGTAAAAATGATAAATTGACACTGTAAAAGAATAAAATCATTCCTACTGTTCCCTAGAAAACTGTACAACAGTCTCCTTTTTGTAACAGGTGAACACACCTGTCAGGACATAAGAGTCCACATATATTTCTGTATTATACCTTCTTGCTGCTTCAAGAACCAGGGTGATGTGCAGAACTGTAGTAATTACAGAGGGATAAAGCTGATTGAGCTATACTGTGAATATATGGAAAAGAGTGGTTGAAGCTAGGTTAAGAGGAGAGATGATGATCAGCGAGCAACAGTGTGGCTTCATGCTGAGAAAGAGCGCTACAAATATGATATGGAGACGGTCAGAAGAAGCTGCACTGTGTGGATCAAGAGAAAGCACATAATTCCAAGAGAGAAATTGTGGTACTGTATGAGGACGTCAGGAATGGCAGAGAAGTTATGTGAGGCTTGTGCAGTACATGCACAAGGACAGCAAGACTGTGGTAAAGTGTATGGTAGGAATGACATATGGGTTGAAGGTGGGTGTGGGATTACATCAGGGATCTGCTCTGAGCCCCATTCTTGTTTGTAATGGCGATGGACAGGTTAACAGATGAAGTCAGTCAGGAGTCTCCGTGGGCTATGATTTTTGCAAATGACACTGATCTGTAGTTAGAGTAGGAGCAGGTGAAAGAGGGCCTGGAGGGGTGGAGGTATGCAGCGGAGAGAGGAGGAATAAAAGTCAGCAGAAGCAAGACAGAATACATGTGTGTGAATGAGAGGGAGACAGATAGAAAGGTGAACATGCAAAGACTAGAGATAGTGAAAGTAGATGAATTTCAATAGCTGGGGTCAACCATCCAAAGCAATGGACAGCGCACAAGAGAGGTGAAGAAGAGTGCAGACAGGGTGGAGTGGCTGGAGACAAGGGTCAGGGGTGATTTGTGACAGAAGGAGATGCTAAACATAGGGTCAGATGGAGGCAGATGATCCACTGTAGTAACTCCTAAAGGGAGGAGCTGAGAGAAGACGAAAACATTTTTTGCTGTTTCTTAAGATTCAAAGTGTACATATTATTTATTAATGCCATTTTCACTACTTTAATGCAACTTTTCTTTATTTTATAACACTGTTTATATAGAATTTTTCTTTTTTTCAACTACCTCGCATTATAAGGCCTTCACTATGGGCCTGTGGTACTTTTACTTTTCACAGTGTTAGTTTTATTGTAGATTACACAATTTCTATTCTTTATCCTGCTGCTGCAACACTGTAATTTCCAAGATCAATAAAGTATCTATTTATCTATCTACATGCCAACTGTTACTGATGATCAGCTAGTTATTGTGAGCATTGCACACCTGAGACACCTGCTCCATACTGCTGCGGAGCTTCTCCATATCAGCACTGTACTGCTCTCGCAGCGCCTCGATCTCTCTGTCATGTGTTGCCACCTCTTCCTTCAAAGCGCCCTTCAAAGCTGTAAGCTCCCTCTCTCTTTGTCGCAGAGTCTCCTCCAGCTTCTTTTTCAGCTGGCAGAACTCCATCAGCTGTGCCTGACATGACACCAGGTCCTGCAGACACAAGAGAAATACAGTATTAACCTGATACTTGTGACCACTCAGTCATCAAAATTTTCTAAACAGAAAGCTAATCTTGGGTTTAACAGTGAAGGTTTTTTTCACCCTGCAAAAATGAAGCTTCACAATAAAGTACGATTGTTTCTACTAAAGCTTTAAGTTTCAATTTATTTAAAATGAACCAATAATGAGGTGAGAAAAACTGTCCCGGTGCGCATGCATGTGTGTTTGTGTGTAAGTGATACCGTCTTGTTGCTGTTCTCTCTTCTCAGCTCATCTTGAAACTCAGCCAGCTGGTCCTCCATTTCTCTGACCCGCTTCTCAGCGTTCTCCCTATCCATACGCAACTGAGTCAACCTGCGAGGAAACAAGGATAAACACATGCCTGTGAGGGATTCTTTGAATGTGACCGACACACTTGTTTGTTTTGTGTGTATGTTGTTGTGTCCTCACTCTGATTGTGTTTCATTTAATTCTTTTTCCTTCCGGTCCAGCATCTCCTGGAGTTGCAGACTTTCATCCAGACACCTCTCCAGCTCAGCTTTCAGAGCAGGATCAGAATTGCTAACAGAATCCTAGGCGCGGGCAGACATGATGAATAAAAGAGCGGTGAAACATAACACTCTCTGTTCTGCTGCCGTAAACAATGGGCTTTTAAGAAATGTTGAAGCAGGGTTGCATTTGCCCACCAATCACTATGCATAAGAGATTAAGTTATAAAGAGCTATTAGAGATTAAGCCCAGCCCAGGTTCCTTAAGACAACATATAATGGGTAATTATTTAAGTTAGATTATTTTGTGTGTGCACCTCTGACCCGACCAGAGCTTAAGGGATTAATCTGAGGATTAATCTGAAGCACACTCCAAGCTAAGGAACCCCCAGTCCTCCTGGTAAGATTTGTTAAAAAGGCACAAAAACTCTGAACATTTTCTCAGTTGATTTGGTTGGTGGAGTTGCTGCTCTCATTCTAAGAAGAGTGGCTTGAGTGTTTATGTGTAGCACTAGATGTGATCCGTGTAATTAGAACTGAGTTCCTTTGGTAGGCTGCTCTGAATGTTAACATCTTCTGGAGGCTGATTTGAGAAAAACTTGCTGGGTCTTACAAGACACTGAAACTAAACACTAGCACACAGTTTCCACTTCTACCAACAGAAGATAATGACTAAAAATAAGATTCAAAGTTGATATTATGGTTCAATTTGTCCCATGTATAAATAAAATAATTAAATTTATCAGAATATATCATTTTAACACTTCTGAAGTTTCAGTTCAATATAATTTGACTTATGCAGTGCCAGTTTACAGCAACAGCTGGCTGAAGGTGCTTTATATTGTACTGTAATGGCCTTACAATATTAGAGAGAAAACCCCATCAATCAGATGATTCTCTTTGAGCAAGCACTTAGCAACGTTTGGGAGGAAGAACTCCCTTTTAACACAAAGAAAACTCCAGTAAAACCAGGCTCAGGGAGGGGTAGCCATCTGCTCTGAACGGGTGGAGGGTGAGGGGAAAGAAAGAGCAGACAAAAGTGTTGTTATAAATATCAATATCTCTACCTCACTTCTTTCTCTCTGCTCCACTTACCTTCCTTTCTTCTAGCAATGCAATTTGAAGTTCAGACACCTTTTCCTCAAGCTTCCGTTTCTCACTTATCCACTCCTGCCTCAGGCTTTGTTTGGGCTATCAACAAAGTGGACATCCATGTAAACTGTCTCTTCAGTAAACAGCAGAAGAAAATAAAATACTTCTCATAGAACTTGATACTTTCAAAACAAGCAAACCTTTAGGTTCTGAATCCTCTGAAAGATGAGCTTTACTTTGTGCCTGATAATAACATCGGTCTCACTACTCCTGTGGAAAGGCAAAACTGGTTAAATGACAAATTTACGCACATGTAACCATTTGTTTTTTCCCACTATTTTATTGAGCCAACTCAATGTGTGCGAAAGTAGCAACAGGAAGATAACATGGAAGTCTGTACCCTTGTCTCAGGATGTTGTATACAGTCTGCATGGCCTGCTCCTCTTCACTGCTCAGCTCTGCACTCTGACCCTGGTCCAGCAAAAGGTCAGGGGTCACCTTAAGACATAGATCAGAAAACTACTCTTGCAATTTTGCCTGCGTTGTGGTGGGTGTAGCTCATTGAAAATCTAATTTAATATCCAACCACAAAAGACTGAATTCTTACTTGTGCCTCAGTCAGATTTTGCTGTGGTGGCTCCACTGAAGTCCACAGATTCGCTGAGTGTCCTGGAACTTTGAAAGTGCCCTGGCTGCGGCCCAAGCTGCTGTGAGTTGAGGATGCAGGCAAGGTGTAGGGGTTGGCCGTGGTGGGAGGAGATGCAGCTCTTGAATGTTGCTGTGGAGGAGAAAGTCCTCTCTGCTGGCCTCCAGCATTAACACCACCAAACCTGTTTATTAGCCTGTTGACAGACGTCTGTCTCTTATTACAGTCTAGATCATATTGCTGAGGAGGGGGTTCAGGACTGTCCCTCACTGATCCCAGTGACCTGTTAAGCCCTGACTGATAAGAACCGTGCCACATATTTCTTTCAGTGCCCCCCTCTCTATCACTGACATGCCATCCCTGCTCTCCATCTCCCCTTACTCCAATTCCTGCATCCAGATTCCCATAACTACCAGACTTCCCATCCCCTGGTGGTCTGGACAGCTGAAAATCCTCACTATCAGCCCGTCCATCCCTGTCAAGCAGCGACCCATGCGACTGAGCTCTACGTAGTGGCCCTCCCTGCTCTCCTCCTCCTCCTACATGACCTCCCTCTATTCCTGGGTCTGCCTTCTCTCTATTCCGGGGAAGGCTATTATGGCCAGGAGAGTACTGGGTCTTTATCTGAACCCCATACGAATCTCCTTTCTTTCCATCCTTCAGGACCACATATGGATGGCCATCAATACCTTGCACCCTGACTGCTACACCATATTTAGAAGCAGTTTGAGTCTTGGTCTTGGGCTGGGTGACAGGCTGCACGCCACCATTCTCGTAGAGATCATTAATGAAGCGGATCTGGACACCATAGTCCACTGGGGTCTTCCGATCTGAAGATGGTGTGGTCATGCTGGCGACAACAAGCAGAATAAGAGGAAGAAAGAGGAGGAAATAAGTTGTGGTCAGTTATATTCGCGTAATTTAAAAAATTAACTTTGGATTTGAGATTTATTGTACTGTGCAATGTCTTAAGCCACCCCTCATTTCTTTAGATTTTTCTTCCAAGGAGCCAGTCTTGTAATTTTTTAAAAGTGGCCTTGAACAAAAGCTCTCCAGGCTTTATGACCCGAGAGCTGCATCTGACCCTTCAGCTGAGCCATCTACTGTTCGCCAAAGCCTCATCACAAATAGTTTCAGTGAAAGGGTGGCTTTCAAGAAGCCATTCTTGAAGGGAGGGGAAAGGGAAAGGAATCAGGGAGAAAAGGCTGAGGTATGCCAGATTAAACAAAAACTGGACTGAAAATCAGCGGCAACAGGTCTTTCGAAGTGATAAATCCAAATTTGAAATTTTTTAGTTTAAATCATCATCAGTACGTATGGAGGAGATAAAACACGGTGGAGGCTCTGTCATGGTTTGGAGCTGCATTTCAGCAAACGGTGCTGAAGATCTTGTTAATATTGATGGAATTATGAATGCAGAAAAGGACCATCAGATTTTGATACACCATGGAATACCATCTGAAAAGCATCTGATTGGTAACATCTTAATTTTTCAGCATGACAATGATCCCAAGCACACTGCCAAGCAGTAAAAGCATATCTAGATAGAAAAACAAACAATAGAACACTATCAGTCACAGACTGGCCTCCCCAGAGCCCGGACCTCAACATTACTGAAGCAGTGTGGGATCATCTCGACAGAGAACAGAACAAAAGACAGCCAACATCCAAATAAGAGCTTTGAATGTCCTTCAAGAAGCCTGGAGAACTATTCCTGAAGACTAAAAGAAATGAGAAGGAAGCTGCCTAAGAGAGTTCAAGCTGTGTTGAAAAATAATGGTGATCACACCAAATATTGACTTTCAAGCTTATTAGAATTGTACAAACTTTGCTGATGTCTTATAAACTGTATTTACATGTTCATTTGTACATATTTTAATAAATGGCTGCACCCATTTCCAATTTACCTAGTAACACATAAAAGAAACCATTCAAATCACATTTCGGGTAAAAAAAAAAGAAAGAAAGAAAGAGTTGTAGTGTGACACCCCTGTCTCTGTTACACACAGATCTTTGGTCCTATTTGGGTTTTTGTCAGTTTCTTCTTTCTCGTTTGTTTTTATATTCAAAAACAACAACAACAAAACACTTGTACTTTGTTTTGCACAGAGACACTGACATTGCTTTGTTACAGCCACTCAGTAGATAAAATTATGTAATTCTGACCAAGCATATCAATGTTGCACATCAAGCAGATATTCTCAGGGCTGATATGATGGTTACTTATATGAACTGTATTACTGTATCAAAGCAAGAAAAACAATCTGCACCCATCAGACTTCCCCCCAGGACAAAAAGAGATTTCTACATGAAGGGTTTAGCTGAGGTATGTGTATAGCTGTTCCCACACCTCAAATATAAAATGAGTAATACTGAAAAATATATAACCACAGCCACACCTAAAGTATCAGCTGATAACCTTTTGAGGCTATAGCAGTCTCAGTGGTTTGCTGTCCACCTGACCTGGACTCATGAGTTTATTTTTCATTGTAGACAAATCTAATGGGTCTGTAACATAATATCTTTATGTAAATGTTTATTTTCTTTTTTTTTCAAATATCAATATCAGTACCAGCTTTAAAATTCCTTATCAAAAAAATATTGCCTGGATAGTAGACTTTTATCCTGAAATGATCCTGAAATGTAAAAAGCGAGAGATACAGCCTTTCTCTTAAAATACATGGACTGAGATTTATAGGCACTTACTTTCTGGCTCTTTACTACTTATATGGACTTTGACCTCAGTGCACACCATTAGTCATTAACCTGAGAGCACACACCCACATATCACTTTCCCCTTGTGACGACCAACTAAGCCATTCCAAACTTTTGGAAGTTTCCAAGTCTAAAGTTGTATTCCCTCAATAAAACTTGGACAGCTTGAATACAGACAGCGACTACAGCAACTAGTCAAGTGTCATTGCTCCAGTCATGAACTACCTCTGCAATTTCTCAGCTCTTTTCTTTTTCCTGACTCCCTAATCTTAACTCTTACACATGATAACACATGAAGAGGATTTCTAAAAGTACTGCTTCAGCTGATCACGCCAATGTAAAGGTTTAGTCGGTGCCAGTCTTCTTCATCACTATACTGGCTGATAATGACTTGTTTTTGGTCACACAGCAAAACCCCAACCCACAGGACACTACGGCGGTATGGTTCATTCAACCCTCTCCCAAACTATTACAAAACTATCCCCAGCCCCCACCCCGCTGACCTCTCTGCTCAGTACCTTCCACTTCCTGTCTGAAGCTTTCTGAGGTGACAGACAGAAAGTGGGTTAGGAAACAGAAAGGGAGGGTGAAGTGAGAGGGAAAAAAAAAACAAAACAAGCACTCAACTTTTCTTCTCTTATCAGTGCTGTGTGTGATAAAATCCAAAGTCAACCTGTTCCTCTGAAACAACCCTCCATCTCAGCCTCCTGCCCACACAAAGGTCCGGCTACAAATGTAATCATCAAATAGATAACTGTTTTTCACAGACACATGTACCCATAAATTATTGCAACACTTTTTATTTCTACACTGACTTTGGAATCTGTGGGACAACACATCCCAGCCAATCTCCTTTGAGAAATAAGAAAGGCAAGCAGGACTAGTCACTATGAACGTAAATTTTATATGTGAAACAGTTTCAGAGCAAGATAAGAAGGTAATGACTGGCCTGGTAATGAATGGAGTGACATCACTGAGAATGACCTTCAAAGGTATCTGTGTGCAGCTGATTGATTTTTTTTTTTTTCACCCTTTGGGAACCACAGAAGCAGCGCCGTTTGTCACAACAAGTTTGTGAAGCCGAGCATAAAGCCTTCAGTCCACTGTTGTAAACCAAGGTCAAACAAATATGCCGTGCACTGACAGCTGCAGCACAGACATGAATTAATCAACATTCTTTGATTTGATGTGACTCGCTCATCTAAACAGGCGTGATCTGTAAAGCTACGAGTGGGCGAAACTGACTTAAAGAAATCAGACTATCAAAGCAGAAACATATTTTCCTCTGTGAATATCTGTTTATTTCTCACAGAGGAGCAAGGCACTTCTAGCTCTGGCAGAGGGACATGGTTGAGGAAGAACTCATCCCATTGTCCAGATGATGTGGGGCAGAAAATGAGGGCAGCAATTCTGGGAATGCTATAACTATCCCCGCTGTTCCTGCCCCTTTCCCGTTCGTCACACTGTCCATCTGATTACCAAGAATCATTCTCAATACTTAAATTCCCCTTTTAGTCTTCACTCCAATATTTTTGCCCACAGTATTCTAAGTAAACATCCTTTCCATACTGAGAGTAGGATGGCAAACAAGCTCTCCTTTAATCTTGAACTCGTGATGTGAAACTAACATGTCACACATAAGGTGATTACGCTCTTTATTAAAAAAACTAAACAAAAAAACTCTGCTTGTGTTTTTCAGAGCTGAAACAATCTAGCAACCAATAAGCATCTGAACAGTGATTATTCTCTAGATCCAGCACCGTAATTATGAGTACTGCAACTTTAACAACAGACCAGCTCTGCTTGCATGGCTTTATACGCAGCTTTTGTAATTTCTTGAGTCATGCTACCCTGCAGTTATGCTGACGGGCCTGTGCCTGCAGCCTCAGTTGAACTGAAGTTGCTTTCCTTTTAAGACCTAAGGTGGAAAAGAAAAGGGAATTAGGAGATCAGAGTTGGTGAGGAGGGAAATAAAACAGCAGCAGCATGTGGAATCACATGCCTCTGCTGACTCAAAATTCACATGGCTAATATGATCACATCATCTCAGGACAGGCCCGAAAATGACACAGCTGGAGATAGCAGCCAAGGGTGGTTTTTACATGAGAAAAAAAACTTAAACTGAGGATGTAAAAAAAATCCTTTTTGCCAAATGGTATGCACTGAGAGTATTCAAGAATGTGCTATGTTTTTAACTGAACCCAATATGCTCCTTCCCAACTTTTCTCTCTCATTCTCAGACTGAACTAAAGCAGCTTTGCAGGAGTCACAGCTCAAAACAATCCTGATTCATCCCAAACTGGTCCTTGGTGCAGCCACTAAATTCATAAACACCTGAAATCAGCTGTTTAGCTCCTCTCCCTTTAAGACCATCCTCCTTTTAAGCCAACTTTTTTTTCATTGGCTACCAAAAGCAAACAGAAGGTTTGAACAGCATGTGGGTGAGGCTGTGCCTTAAAATTACCCATTATGATTTATCAAACTGAAATTATTACATGGTGTTAAACCCAGTACATACAGTGCTTATCAAATTTCACAGAAAAACAAGAAAATGCAAATATTTTAGAAATCTGTCAAAACATTTTTTTAAACTAAAAATTATATTATTTATTAGGCAAATAAACTGAATTTCATATTTTTATAGCCAAACTTGAGCCGGCACACTGGACTCCTCTGATTATGTTAGAAATACATAAAACAGAAACATAAAAATTATCTTTACTGTTAATCTGGGGCAGATGTGGCATAAAACCTATACTGGGTGGTGGTCTAATAACATTATTAAGGATAGAAATGTAAACCTCTCTGCTGAAAAATGATGAAAGTGATGGAAGACAGACAGATACTAAATTATGGAAGCATGAAATCACCACATTTGATTTGATTCAACCTCATTCCAATTGTCATCCAGGCATTACAGTCTATTTGCTAACTGGACTAATGTGAGATTTAGTTTACAGCTTGCTATAAAGTGGACATATACACGCTGTAAAAAGTATTTAATCTCTTTTCCTTCAAGTGAATCATTAAGTTTTACAGGAGCGTCCCGGAAAACGCAAACGTGAGGGTGTAACAACAGCAATACAAGTGGCATACTCTCTCCTCTGCTCTTAAAGGACAATCAGGTACTCAGTCCTCAGAGTATTCACCTTCTCCATTACATTCTTGACATAACAACAAGCCCTCATCCTTTTTCACTCTCAAACAAACACCCATTTATTCCTCTTCTTAATCTAAAGGAGTTCATTGGCATAACAATGCACAAAAATGACACAAAAGTAGGCGCACATAAATACACTCCTCCCTTTTCCACATTCCTGACACTTGTCTCTCTGTCCTTTACACATACAGGGGCTGAAAGTGTGTCAGTAGGGGTGGGGGCTGCTACATGGGGGTTTTTATCTGCACACTTGAGCGTATCAGCAGCTTGTACGTGTAACACTGCGCTAGTCTTTAACTGTTAGTCCAGAGTGAAGCATTCCCACCATATTATAAGTGTTTTGAAACTGTACCCGAGGCTTTGCAGACTCAGTGCTATAATTAGTGAAATTCATGACACAATCCATGAGCCTTTCCCCACCTCAAAACTATAATCTGCTGTTCCTTCCTGCCTGTGTCATCAGTTTCACATGAGCTGTGAAGAGAACAAAAGCAGGTGAACTTTTAATGCACGTTTACCCATGATTTACCCGGGTTTAATCCTTACATGGTTTGACCTATGGTTGCATTTATCCTTTGAGCACTGGTGGCTGTGGTAAAACGTTTCTCCTGTGCAGTTTTTCCACTGACAGATCTCACAGGTGTGCACAGAGACAGGAATACCTGGCTTGTGCATAAACAACAATATGGTTTTAAATTATAACTCTTTGACATTAAAACGATAGTCGCTAATTCTACATTTGTCTTACAGAGACCATGTAACAATTTTAACACACACTTGTCATTTAGTTCACCTTAATTAACGGGCAAATCTGAGTTATCTTGGAGTAACGTTAGCTGGTAGCGCTGTCTCCTCTCTCTCTCTCGCGCGAACCATCGTTAGCTGCCCAGGCAACAGAAAAAAAAGCCCACAGTGTTTTTTTTTCCTGTAAACTATTACATAACTGCCATAAACGAAGAAATAAGTTCCGCTGGGCAGCACCAGAAACCCACAAAGCGCCAAACTAACTGTCTGAGGACTCGTGCGTGACTTTTTAGCTGTCTGGCTATATGAGAGGTCCCAAACCAAGCGTAAAGTTACCTCTTTTTGTTTTTTATTTATTCTTCAGCTCCTCTCGTATCCTCTCGCCTCCCGTATGCCGATAATAATTCAAATATCTTCAGTAACAACCATCAAAGCCCGAACATAAATGTACAAAGAAAAGCCTAACTGCTACTCAAATTATCACAGCAACAAGTTCATTGTGCTGCTGCTGGGAATGCAACCTGTTACCTTTTGTCAGGGATGTAAACGTCCCGCCCAGTCCCGCCAGACAGAACTCTGTGATTGGACCGTTGTGCTGGCTTGGGTGGGGTTATAAAAACTGGCTAGGTTTGTTATTGGTGAAATCTCCATGTCAGTCATTCGCTGTTTCTGGACCATTTTGACACCTTTTTGCTGAAAATGAAACCTGTATTTTATTTATTTATTTATTTATATACCTTACAAATAATTACTCTCATGACCTAGATAAACAACACTTTTCAAGGACTACTGATGGACGCAGGTGACTGCTACCTCAATATTTTTGTTTCTCCTGCTTACCAGTAGATGGAGCAGCTGTACTCCAGCTGGCAGACGACCGACCCCCTTAAAACAAAACAGTTTTTGACTGAGTGCCAGTTTGCTAGATAGCGCATGAAAAACTGACACAAAAATACCTTTTTGTTGGTGTTTAGAATGTGTCTGTTCAGAAGATAGCATTTTAGGTTATAGATGTAATATTTATTATAATTTATAGTTTGTGTATTTTTTATTTTTGCCAATCGTGAGGTGGTTATTGCTACTTTACAACAGCTGTATTTGTCAATTTTGTATCTTCTATGATGGGTACAACAGAACGGTTGAAAAATTTCATATCTGTATTATAGTAACAAGATTGTAGATGACACTGCTTGATGATGAATCAATGATTATCCAATAATATAATCTATATGATTATGAAAAGTGCCATTCTACATAATGAGTATGTTCCTTTTAGGTAAAAGTATTTTATTATAGAACTTGTGTACTATAGAGCTACGCAATTAGGATTATCATTTTTACATTTAAATAGTCTAAATAATAATTTTGACACTTTCAAAAATAATTATTCAACACAAAATGATGAACCATCAACCCTGAACCATTGCTTAATTTTGCTGCAATATGCCTAGGCTGCTGGGGGGCTTCCCATGATGCACTGAGCATTCCTTCTTCACTCATCTCTTTTCACTACCTGTGTGTTTATACAACACTACTGTATTTAATCATTAGTAATTATTAAACTCTGTCTCGCTCTCCCGTAACGCGTCTTTTGTACCTTCTGCCCAAGGGCGTAGGAAGGAGTTTATTATGGGGGGGGGACACATATCGGAAACCTGACATATCCGTAAATACTCGGAGCAAAGCATAAAAAATGCTATTTGATCTTTTACTTTCTTCTTTTTCAAATGTTTCTTGGAAAAATAGTGTTGTGTACACCTATATTATTGCATGTGTAATTTACATATATATGTTTTATAATCATAAGACGTGGACAAACCACCAAACAAAATGGCTTGAGTCTTTTATGAAGCATAATGACCATTTCATTCCAGGCTGTAGGGCTTACTTTATCAGCTGGTCGCACTGGTACTAGTCCAAAGGAGTATTAGGGCCACATTGAGAAAAAAATAATAAATTGTGCATTTTGACAATAAATTCAAAATTTTGAGATAAAAGTCGAAATGTGCAGATTAAAGTCACTTCAAGTCAAACAACTGCCACGACATGTCTGTTATACCCTCCAGAATTTCTTGTATTATGAGTTAGTGAAACTATACTTTAGAATCGGTTTTACTAACAAGGAAATGATTTCTCTTTTAGTACATAAACACGATGTAGTGATAAGTAT
>JASGAU010405606.1:0-10311 GCA_030220045.1 Australoheros facetus
CATTTGTAACCTTCACTAATGCTGTTTCTGTACTGTGATGAATTCTGAAACCTGACTGAAACTCTTCAAATAAACCGTTCCTCTGCAGATGATCAGTTACTGTAGCTGTTTTACAACTACTCTTTCAAGAATCTTTGAGAGAAAAGGAAGGTTGGAGATTGGCCTATAATTAGTTAAGACAGCTTGGTCAAGTGATGGCTTTGTAAGTAATGGTTTAATTACAGCCATCTTAAAAGCCTGTGGTACATAGCCAACTAATAAAGACAGATTGATCATATTTAAGATTGAAGCATCAATTATTGGAAGGGCTTCTTGGAGCAGTCGTGTAGGAAATTCTGATCATATTCCCTTCCTCGGTGTTCAATGAGGAAGCAAAGCACAGCCATCAATAATAGAGAAAGTATGAAAATAATCTTTATTCTCTATCAGCTTCATGCTCAGAAGGAAATATCACGATTCATCACTGTGGTTAACAAGACCATACACTTTAGAAACACATTTCTCAAGTCAGGAACTATAGAAATTATTCCTGAAAGTATAGTGACAGGGAATAAAACAGGACCATGACACTAATGAGCTTGCAGGCTCAGAGCCCTCCCTTTGCAATTTTGGGATGTCGTGCAGTGTCAAGCAGCAGAATTTTATAGGACAGGCAGCAATTTCACAGACTCACTCTGTGTCCAATGGTACTACAATTAAAGATAGAAAATCACTTTTACAATATCTATTCACCTACTGGCAACCACAACTTTCTGTAAGGAAAACGAGAGACGTGTTGGTCAAATGTTTTAGTTGTACCATATTTGATATATTGGAACGGAAACTAATTTGTCTGTAGGTCAGCCATCAATGAGTCAGTACTTACTTTTTGATTGTTTACAAATTTTGAAAATCTGTAAAAAAATAAATAAATAATTCAATAAGTCAAAATCAGGAATTCATCTGCAGCATTTCGTACAGATTTGTACATTGAATACTCATACCAAGTTTCAAAAGAGTCAACCTAGAAATAAGTTCAAGATTAAAAAGTAAACACCACTGTAACAAAAATGAAAAAAGTCAAACATCTAAAATCTGTCTCCCCTGTTTTGGAGAGGCTTACTCAAAGAGTATTTCTGCCAAATTTAAGGAGAATTCAAAATAAATGACCAAGGACTAGCAAATTTAGCAAAAAGTGGACGCAAGACGGACGCCGGACGGCTCGGTATCAGATCAGCTCCACTGACTGTCGTCTGCTGACATGGCCGACGGCAGCTGGACTCAAAAGCAGGACGCCAGGATAAAAGTTTAATAAAGCTTATTTACAGAGTTTGGATCAATAGATAATGCAATATCATCGGGAGATCATCAGGAACAGGTGAGTCGCCAAGCCTCCAGGTGATTGAGTGCCCAGAGGGCGAAGCCCAGAACTGGGCCCGGCCCCTGAACCACGAGTAGGAGACAAAAAGAAGAGAGAGAACAAAAACTGTCAGGGCACCCACAAGGAGACCAAGGACCATGACAATGCCTGAAAGAAAACCAAAAAACATCATGGTGATCCACCAAGTAAGTCGACACTGAGATAGATCAGGCCGACAATGTCATCCCATGCTGCCACCACAACTAAAACGTGTGTGTGTGTGTGTGTGTGTGTGTGTGTGTGTCGTGTCTGAGTAGGTTGAGCCTCCAGCTATAAACTACTCTAAATCCTGAAACACATTAAATGCATTCATGTACAATGCTATAGAGCTCTCTGAGAGTGGAAGTGTCTTTAATTAATTAGCTGTGATCCCGAGCACAGTTCTATAAGGGCAACAAAGTGGACACCACATATTTCCAGTGACTCTAACCAGCTGAGTTGTCCCTCCTCATGTTCCCCTGGAAGTAAAGAGTTTTAATATTGAGCAGCAGTCCTACAGGAGCTGCATGCTGTACATCGATCTGAGTTTTGCTGGCCTGGAGCCTGACTCATTAGAGGAAAAACAAGAGTCAGTTTTACTCACTCACTGCTGGTAAACAGTGAAAGTAGAGCTGTGAATGTAGCTCGAGAGAATCAGCACAACTAAAGAGGAAACACTGAAGAGCCAGAAACTGTTTCCCACACAGAAACAAGAAGTGCACTCTGTTAACCACTGTACATACCCTTCTCATTATTATTGTTTTGGCTGGTCTCTTTAGGGGTCACCTCAGCATCCTCTACCATCACACCAACCCTCTGCATGTCCTCCTTCACTACATCCATGACTCTTCCTCCTAACATGCCGTTCCTCTTCAGCCAACACCAGCACAGTGTCCACCAAGACCCTATTGGACAGCAGCACTGGAGCCCTGGTACGGAAATCTCATTCTTGATGATTCGCATGAAGTACACTGGCTTGCGCAGGACTTGGGCTCATACAGGTACCTTCAGGGTTAACCTTGGGTTTACTGTACTAAGAAGGTGGTTCATGTCTTACCACAGTATATAACCACAGTATGTGAACATAATGCTGTGAATATAAACCGCTCTGGAGCAGGTTGTGTTTCAGATTATTAATCAATAGATATGAATTCACCACCTACAGACCAATCAGTTCTATGGAAAATAGCATCACCATTCCTGGAAGACTCTGTTTTGCAGAGAGTAGGAGCTTTGCTGCCGTATCTGAAGTCTGATGAGAGTCACTAATGAATATAGATTCTTAAAAGCAACTTTATTCCTTAATATCTTTTTGGCTGCATTTCATTCATTGAACACTGAAGTTCAGGTTGTTGGGCTGTATAATACATACAGATAAAGGGACAAAGTAAGAAGACACTGTTCAGTGCATGTAAGAACATTTACATGATGAATAATTGCAGGAAAAAAAACAGTTTACATGAGATCACCATTTACACAATCCACTACACAGTATACAATGCTTTGATCACAGTCTGTAGTTTTCTTGTCTCATTGGTTCTTTGCAGTTAAATTGATGCTGCCTGTGTTTTTCTGCTTTTGAGATTTGGGAGCTCGAAAAATAATTAGACACAAACTGTTAAAAATCCCTTTCACTGGATCTTGTGGTTCCTTTAAATATCAACACAGGTTTGGTAAACCACAGGTGAAATATTCGTGATCAGTCTTCTAAATGTTTAAACAGGTCACATGTTTAGTTTTGTTTTTTCCAAAAGAACAGACGGTCTGACATCACAGAGCACAGTGTTAAATGCTTACACCAATTATTTTACCCAGTGAAGCCATAGCACCACGTGCACCATAATAGACTGGTGACATTTTTGTTTCAGAAATTTCTGGGACTCAAAGTTTGGTAAAAGCTCACGTAAATCTGGTCCCTGATAGTCTGCATGTTACTCAAAGACACCTTTCCATGCTTTGAAAAATATGGCTGCAATGCTTCATATAATGCCGGTAAACTGATCAGTCACTCAGGTTACACATCATGTTTCAGTGAGCTCAAACTCTTGGAGGGAGTGGTCACACAGTTTCTTTTGATCTCTGTGCAGCAGTTCCGGGTCACATGTTCCATCCCAGTCCGATGTGGGTGGCCAGCAGGTAGCACATGGCAATCATGCATGTCATGATCATCATGGGGAATCCCAGCCTGTGCAAAGCAAGAAAAGAGCAAGTTAGTTGCATTTCAGTCGGTATCACAGTAATCAAAAGATTTTTTTCTGTCTGCAGTCATCTACATGCGGTGGCCTGTCTCTGTTCTGAGGTGTTCTCACTCTGTCATGTGCATGTGCAGAAAGCCAGAGACACAGAGCAGCAGCAGCAGCAGCAGCAAGACCCAGCATCAGTGACAACAGACGTGACATTTATTAAGTCAACATTAATGGAGGAGCTGGGGTGGAGGTGGGTTGTAAAGTGGCTTACAGATGTGCCCTAGGTGCCGTTTACACGAGACCGTTTTCATTTTGAAACGGCGTCGTTTTGATGCGTTTCGGCCTTGCGTTTACACGACAACGGTGTTGTTTTGATGCGTTTCGCCCTTGCGTTTACACGACAACGGAGTGAAAACGATGTGTTTCGGAAACAGGGTCCAGAGTGGAGCATTTCAGGTGCCGTTTACACGAAGCCGTTTCCACTGGAAACGGTGTCGTTTTGATGCGTTTCGGCCTTGCGTTTACACGATGGCGTTTCAGAAACGATCCGCGTTTACACGATGACATGTGAAACGATGAAAACGATGTAGTTCCCATGCCAGGCCACACGTTGGCGTTGGTTTTCTCTTTGCAAAGTTTGTTTATGCAAGACGCACATGCGTGGAGTGACAGTAGGTAGTGCGGCAAATTGTTAATTACTTACAAAACGGCCAGTGTGAGAGGTTTTGTGTGGACTGACGATGAGGTTGGCTCGCTGGTGCACACAACGCTGAATTACAAAACGGTAAAAACACAAAAAGCATAAGAAGCACTCGTGAATCCGCGAGTACTGTTTATCAATTTGCACATGCGCGAAAAACTGTGGCCGTCGCAACCATAGTATGCATGTGCGAGTCGAGCGTTTTCAAATCACCCCGGTTTCAAGTGTTTACACAAAAACGCAAGCCGCGTTTTCGTGTAAACACTGATCTAGTATGACACCAAATGCTCCACCTCTCCACCAACTCTCATGTAATTTGGATCTTGCCTTGGAGGAGGAGCTATAGTAAATATTAGCTGAAAGCAGTTGGGAAGATGATTGACAGTGTTTTTGTGTTTTTGTCATTGTTCTCATCATTTAAAAATTTTTAGATTAGATTCAACGGTGGTTCAATGGTAGGTTTGCGCGCACATTTGGGGGTCACGTGAACTGCATTATTTTGTTTGGTTGGTTATTTTCCCTTTTCTTGCAATGAACTTACCTGCTTAAGTTACCGGTAAATGGTTATGTCAATGTGTTTTCTTTGTTTAACTATTTTATAGCATAAATGTGAAGACATACTGTCTAGTGGGAAAAAAAAATCTGAATTAATGCCTAGTGGGAGGGGCAACAGGTTTAAAAGAGGACTCGGTAATGCAAAGAGTCAGTCGGCTGATGGTTGCAGTGAAGGTAACCAGTTTGTTGTAGCACCATAGAGTTGGGGGAAAGCTGAGTTCCCAGTAACCTGTAAAATACTTTATTTGTTTTTTTTATTGTTTTCTTTGTATTTTTCCTGCCTCGGCATCACTGTAAATAGTTTTGTGCACTTTGGGAGGTCGGCTGAATAAAATTCCACCTTCAGAACTTTCCGATTACGCCATTAAGTTTTTTTGGAGGAGTTATTTCTGGAAAGAACCACGTGACAGTGCACAAGGCACACAACGAAATGATCGTTCCAGATCACTCATCCAGAGACGAGCATCTGCGGTCATGCAGCCAGAGACCGGCGCTACCGTTAGGCAATGTGGTTTAAGTGTCTTGCGCAGGGACAGGGGCTCAAACCTGCAACCTTCCGGCTGCAAGGCGAGCGCCTACCCACTGCCACGAACTGTAAAATGTATTCAGTATTTCCCATCAATATGTCTTCTTTCATTATTTAACCATTGTTGCATAATTTAATAGAAGCTGTTACCATAGCAGAAACGTAAGCTCCAGGATACACAGCATAACAAATTAAGAAAAGTGTTTACTGCTTTTATAATTTTCTACTATAACTCAAGCATGTTTCACATGTCTGACAGAAAAACCATCAAACCTCTCAGCTGTGTCAGAAAAAAGAATTACAGACACTTATCTGTATTTCACTGGATTCAAAAGTTAAAGCGACCGCCTGAGGCAACATGCTTAAAAAAGTGTTTAAGGCAGTCACGTGAAGTCACAGCTTCCATCTAAACTTACCCTGCTTCATTCTGTCAAATTTCCTCTTTTTAAAAAATAAAATTAAATAAAAAGTATGACCAAAAATGACAAAAAAAGTTCTAAGTCCAGGCAATAAAGGTAGGTTTGAAACAGTAATAAGACTTTTATCTTATAGGACTTTTTCTTCTCTTTGTTATTGTCTTTGTGGAAGACCTATTTTGACCTTTGGAAGCCACAGACAGTCAAACTGCTCTTACAGAGAAAATCAAATTATTGCAAAACCCGGCCTTATTGATGTGTGACACTTTCCTGAGCTCCACAGGCTAATTCTGTTTTCACTCAGCCTGCAGCACAGGGAGGTCAGAGCTGCAGCCGTTCAGAGACGGTAAAAATTCAGCGTCTTGATCAAGGACACATCCGCCTGCAGGTGAAGGCTTGCCTTCCTGCTCACTAACACTAGCACCTGCTCCAACACTGTGTACAGCAAAACAATCTTCAGCTTGATGCACACATCTCATTAGTCCAAAGTTTTCAACTGGAACAGAAACAGCCTCACATGGTGACATTTTTTAAAGGCCAGCCTTCTTCTGAATGTGATTGAAATGTAGTCATCTACATGTTGCATCAGCAGTGATCGCTGACATGTAAATAGCTGCTTTTCATCCCTGAAGTAGTGTCCTTAATTGAAAATGTGTCCTTAGATGACTCTTGAACTGCAGATGGCTTGTGTTTGGATGTCTACCATGTCCTATATGGACACATGGCTGCTCTGAGGGCCAGAGATCTGTTCATCCTCACTCTGTGCCACAGATCACTTTGGAGGACAAAAACAGAAACTGCATGTATATTCAGCGTGCCAGCCATCAGTCTTCAAAGCAGAAGAGGACTAATTAAGACTAAAAAATAAGAACATATCGTTAAAATGTCATTAAGAGCAGATGTTGCACTGAGTCTACGACAGACTGCAGAGAAAAGGCCAAATCAACCTGGAAATAATCATAAACCTACAGCTGCTATATTAGCCATGCTAATCTTTCTAGTAAGATTAAAGACAAAATGATGACAATTATTTCAAATGCAATTATGATGATAAACATTATATTTGGCCTGCGTGTGGTTTTACCAGCAGATGTACTCTGGTGGGAAATGAGCTTTATACTCACGAAGATTTCACACACTCAGGTCAGAAAAGCCTCACAGCTGCTTATATGAAATGGCAAGGTTAACTGTGGAAGTCAGATTTTTAGAGAGACAAAAGGTTACACGTCTCTTTGTGTGTATTTTCTGTTAACCAGAACATGACCTCTTTTTAGAGGATCTCAAGGTCTGCGATGACCATTTGGGTTCAGAATGCGTATCTGATGATCACTGCAGCTGCCCACAACTTTGTTTTATTGTTCATTTTCTAATGTTTTGCTGCCTTTATGTGTCATTACAGAAGTCAGGACTATTTGCTGTAGGCCAAGACTAAGGTTTATAAAGTTCTCATCAGAGAATTGTTATCTCTATCAGCATCAAGAAAATCAACAAAACAGGCCAAAATGTCCCTGGGATGGCCCCTTCCTGTTCCAACATGACTGGACTGTGCAACAGGGCAAAAAGCAGCTCCATAAAGACATGGATGAGCCAGTTTGGTGTGGAAGAACTTGATTGGCCTGCACAGAATCCTGACCCCAACCCGATGGAACACCTTTGGGATGAATTAGAGCAGAGACTGTGAGCCAGGCCTTCTCTCCAACATCAGTGTCTGACCTCACAAATGCGCTTCTGGAAGAATGGTCAAAAATTCCCATAAACACTCCTAAACCTGTGGAAAGCCTTCCCAGAAGAGTTGAAGCTGTTATAGCTGCAAAGGGTGGGCCCACATCATATTAAACTCTTTGGATTAAGAATGGGATGACACTCAAGTTCATATGTGTGTGTGAAGGCAGATGAACAAATGTATCCATGCATGTATGCATGTATGTATGTGGTATAAAAACAAGCGTCTTGGAGAGGCAGAGTTTTTAAGAAGTAAAGATGGGCAGACCTGTAAAAACTGTGTCCATAAACTGTGGAACAATTTCAGATTAATGTTCCTCAGTGTAAAATTGTGAAAACTTTGAATATCTTATCGTCTACATAATATCATCAGAAGAAAATCTGAAGAAATCTCTGTGTGCAGGTAGGAGGCTGTAAACCTGTGATCTTCAGGCCCTCAGGCAACACTGCCTTAAAAACAGGCCTGACCCTGTCCTGGAAATCACTGCATAGACTCAGGAAAACTTCCAGAAATCACTGTCTGTGAGCACAGCTCACCACACCATCCACAGATGAGGGTTAAAGCTCCACCATGCAAAGAAAAAGCAATATGTGACCATGATCCACAAACACTGCCATCTTCTCTGAGCCAAGCTCATTTAAAATGGACTGAAACAAAGTGTAAAGTGTTCTGAGAACAGATGAATATAAATTTGAAATTATTTTTGGAAAACATGGACGGTGCATCCTCCGGACTAAAGAGCAGAGGGACCATCTGACTTTATCTGTCATTAGCAAAGCCTGCATCTCTGATGGTATGGGCGTGCATTGGCGGGACTGGCAGCTGGCACATCTGGAAAGGCTCCATCAGCGCTGAAAGGTATATACCGGTGTTAGAACATGTGCTCCCATCCAGATGATGCCTTCTTCAGGGAAGGCCTTCATATTTTGGTAGGACAATTCTAAACAGCATACTGCATCTATTCCAGCAGCACGGCTACGTAGTAGAAGAGTCCGTGTGCTGAACGGCCTTCCGGCAGTCCAGATCTTTGACCAGCTGAGAACTTTCAGAGCCTTTTATATTTTATCTGTTCTACTGTGAATAAAATCTGGGTTAATAGGATTTATAAATCATTGCATTCTGGTTTTATTTACATTTTACACAGAGAACCAACTTCTTTGGAATTGGGTTTGTATGCGAGTACCTTTGTTATTGTGAATTCTAGTCAGTGTATTAATCTATGTTGACAGAACTATTTCAAATGTCAAACGAGTACTTGAACTGAAGAATAGTCATAATAGGTAAGCACTTCAGCACATTTAAATTGGAACAACACCAAAGTTTCTGAGTATTCAGCTGAACTGAGTTATAATGGTCAGAGTGATTATCATCTTTATTTACAGTAGCTGAATTTGGGGAATCGTGAAGAAAACATCCAACAAAAAGTTCAACAAAATAAAAGTTTCTACTTATCTGCCTTCTAATATCTATTGTTGAGAACCATTTTCTACTGATAACAAAACCTTCTCTATAAAATGGCTCAGAGAAAATGGATGTACTTTACACTGATTTAGCAATTCCTTATTTAATGGCTGCTCAGTTTCAAAATTAAGTTTGATGTTTGATCATACAGGCCAAATCAACTGACTTAATTGGGTTCTGCAGAAGCAAAACATCAACCATTAGAATCAGAAAATGGTTGGTTATTATCTCTCACTTAGCAGAGGCACCTCACTCACTGATCTTCTATCCAATGGTGTCTCTTACGGTGCCCCCACATGTTCACGTTATCACAGCAAAGATAAAGTTCCTCCTTCAAATTCCCACTGCTACACTCCTCAGCATCTCTTGCAATAGTGATATTGGCATTGCTTCATTAAACATGCAATATGCTGAATGCCTTTACTCTAGCAGGGGTCAATATTTTTGCAACATCAACTAAAAAACAAGTGTGATCAGCATGTGCTCATATTTAGTTTATCTGAACTTTATTCAATTTCATGGACCTAAGAGGAACTGGTGTTCAGGTCTACCACAGCCTGACACTGCACAGAAGTCATCAACAAACAACCTGCACGAGGATCTGCTTTATAAGCTGCACGATCTCCACAGCAGTGGACTACAAAAGAAAGCTTCAGGGCTTCCTTCTGTGGTGTTAGGGAAATAGTCCTCGTGTATAAAATTCATTTCTTCTTCAGAGAATCCATATTGCTATCAGACAATGTCTTCAGGAAATGAATCAGTAAAAAGGTGGAACTTCCAGCTGATTCTAAGCTGAAACTCTTAACCCACACTGGACCAGGTTATGAGGTCAGTATAGGTTCCGATTGATACCTAATCAGGTGAAAAAAACTCAAAACATCTTTAAGCTCAACATCTCTCGCCAACCTGTTAGTCTGGCTTCCTATACACCCAAAGGGGTTTAAAGTGGTTTCTTGCCAAGATCTTCAGCCACTGATGCAGTCACTGTTTAAGTCACTGTCTGCCATACAATTACTGATAGGACATCTGAAAAACAATACAATATATAGCCATCCGGTGCTGTAATTCCCCCAAAACTCAATCCCCATAGACACTGTCTGCTACCTGCCTATTAAATAACAAAACAAAAATCAGCAAAAACAAGTTCCAAAAGAAAGAACAATAAAGCATAATCAACTGCACAAAGAGTAACAGTTAAATGTGGATTATTAAACATGTCTCTCTCTTCGAAATCCCTGCTAGTAAATGAGTTAATAATTATATTGATTACTACGGTGGCCCTGAAGTGCAAACCACAACAACATTAACTAAGCACAATTACAAATTACAAAAGCACAACAACATTAACGAAAGCACAACAACATTA
>JASGAU010405608.1:0-11065 GCA_030220045.1 Australoheros facetus
TATAGGGTTATACTTAACAATGATAACCTTCATCCATTAACACATTGTATGGGGGACTTATGCATGATGATGATATTAAACTGGCATTAGCTGTTAGCTTTCCTCTATCTCATCTATTGTTGTGTTGTGTTTTGAGCCGCGCACGAGTCACGTCATGAGACTACTGCCCGCGCTGCTACATCGACTCCACCCACACTGTGGTGGTCCTGAATTGCAATGGAAACACAATACGACCGTGCCGAGTTGTGTTGACCGAGTCGACTCGCGCCGTATGGAAATGCGGCTCAAGTGTGTGTACACAAAGCTGTGATTCTACTCACTCATTACGGCTTGCTGAGCTGCCTGGAGAACAGCCTGGATAGCGAGGGCCTGGGCTTCCTCAGTGGCTGCTGCCTGGGCAGCTGCCTCTGCTGCTGCAGTCACTGCCAGTTCCTCATCCGACAGCCCCGTCACCATTAGTGTAGCTCCCTGGCCCTCAGACATCAGCTCCGAAGGAAGGTTCAAGGCTGTTGCTGCTGCTGCTTCTCCCTTGATAACAGATCAAAGAGGTTCCATCAAATAATGCAAAAAATAAAATAAAAAATGCATGACTAGAAAGAATTTCAAAATGAAAGGCCACACTGGCTTTGTCTGCCTTTACACTTTATTCACCTCTGCTTGCGTCTCCATTGCAGTGGTTCCTTCCTCAGCAGGTGCAGCTTCTGCTGATGCTGCCTCATCAGTTTGCATGGGTTCCTCTGTGGAGCTGGCAGCAGTGCTTACGCCCTCTGTGATTGATGAGATCGACTAGAGGGGAAACAGAGAAATCATGGCCCACAATGAAAAAGGAGCATTTTGGAAATGACGTTCCTCTTACATTTTGCTACACTGTATGCAGCTCCTGTAGGTGTAATGTGTAGGTGGCCTGGTACTTTTGCCTGTTCAGTGTATCAAATTTAGAAATACAGCTCTAACATCAACATCTACTAAGATTAGTTTTACCACCACTGATCGCGTTTAGGCAAGGTGCTACTTCTGATAGGCATAGTGTGGTATTCTTACAGGCACCGAGGGTCCGGGGGCTGGTGTAGACTGAGTGACAGTAGTGACAGCCCTGCCCTGGGTGGTACTAGTTGTTGTTGTGGTGGAGGCCTCTTCTGTGCTGCTGGCACCTTCTGCCCCTTCTTCTGTCTGCTGGGCTGCTAATGAGACATAGTAGCATAATTCGAGCTTGATTTTTAAACAACAAACCACTTTTACTTCTTAGATACAACACAAGCAACAACCATGTGAGATTTAGATCCAATTCTAAGAAAGACTTTAAACAAGAACAATTTTTAAAAAGGGCAGAAGACATCAACTGTAATGGTGTATGACAAAAATCACTTCATTTACTGTTAATAATAAAAATTCAGATGAAGTGTATGCATATGTTTACATACCCGTGCCTTCACCTGTCTCCATGCTGCAAGTGGCAGTTGTGGCTGTGTTGGTGGTCCCTGTCTCATGGGTTTCACAGGGGGGGTTGGAACAAACCCTCTGGACCAAGCCTGTTGTTGTGCTGGTCTGGTCTCCTCCCATGTTGGAGGTGGCTGTGGACGGAGTGTTGGTGGTCCCCGTCTCATGGGTTTCACAGGGGGGTTTGGAACAAACCCTCTGGACCAAGCCTGTTGTTGTGCTGGTCTGGTCTCCTCCCATGTTGGAGGTGGCTGTGGACGGAGTGTTGGTGGTCCCCGTCTCATGGGTTTCGCAGGGTAGATTAGAGCACACGCTCTGCACGGTGTCTGTCTGGTTTGCGTTCATGCTGGATGAAGCTTGGGTGGCGGTGTTGGTGGTGCCTGTCACATGGGTCTCACAGGGCGGGTTGGAGCACACCTGCTGGACCCCTCCCATATTAGATGTCGCCGTGGTAGCTGTGTTTGTTGTCCCAGTTTCATGAGTCTCACAAGGTGGGTTGGAGCACACACGTAGTGCAGACATGTTTGAAGTAGCAGTTGTGGCTGTGTTGGTCGTTCCGGTCTCATGGGTTTCGCAGGGTGGATTCGAGCAGACCTGTCCCGCACCAATTGTAGCTGAGGAAGTGGTGGCTGTGTTGGTGGTTCCGGTTTCATGGGTTTCGCATGGTGGGTTAGAGCAGACCTGCCCTGCACCAATTGTTGCGGAAGACGTGGTGGCTGTGTTAGTAGTTCCCGTCTCGTGGGTCTCACAGGGCGGATTAGAGCAGACCAGGGTGACAGTCCCAGAGCTTTCTCCAGCTGCTCCAGCCTCAGTGGAGGTGGGCTGCTCAGAGGTTGGTGAAGCCAGGATGGACACGGGTAGATCTTGTACTGGCTGAGCTTCTACACCACTGGGAGTTGTGATCAGAGTCACCTGGGTGGGCTGATTCTGGGGAAAGCAAAGATATGGCAGAAATCTTAAAGGCAAATGGTATGTTACGTGGTCAAAAACAGAATAACTTTGACTCTCCAAAAATTTATGAGGAGCATCTCCGGCAATTTTCTGCGATTACAAAAATAGGCAGCAACATCTTCACATTTGGTCTTTTTCATTAAGTTGTAACAAAGCAATTAAAACATACGACACTGCAAGAGCTCATAACCTGATGACCCGAATACAAATGTTACAAATTGATTAAATTTGGGTTGCTGGGTCTTACCTGCACTGTCATAGTAGATGAGGGCAGTGCGGAGGAAGAAGTCAGGCTAGTCTGAGCAGCTGAAACTGTAATGGCAGTTGGGTTGATGACCTGGCTGGACAGGGTAGCAATGGCTCCCAGTGTGGTGATGGGAGTAACGAGAGAGGCCGTGGAACTGTCAACTGTGCCTCCTGCCAGGCTGGTGGAAACAGTACCAGTGACTGTGCCGAGAGTGGTGACGCCTGGAAGAAGTGCACATTCAAAGATGAAATCAGAGGAAAAAAAAAAAAGTTAACATATTTACATTATCCAATAATTAAGTTTTTCTTACCTGTAGTCCCCTTGACAACCAGAGTTGTGACAGTAGGCTTAACAGCAGACACTGTCACTGGTGTAACGAGGCGAACACCACCCACTGTGCTCATGGGAACAGTGCGTAAAATAGTGCCGGGTTGCCCAGGAGCACCCTTCAAAACCACCTAGAGACAGAAGATTTAGGCTAAATAGGCAGCACAATAAACTCAATGTGTACAAAGACTGCTGCGCAAACCGAGCCAATTTACCTGTGTCAGTCCCTGCTGGCCGGCTGCAGTGGCAAGTTTGGGAACTGCAGTGATGATTTTCCCAGGAGTTCCTGTCGTCATTACCTTTGTAGTAAGGATTGTGATAGGTGTTTTCATGCCTGCACTGCTTGTTACACCTGCAAAGAGAAACACAAGCATGAATAAAATCATTCTCTATCAGATCATGACTGACTAATCACTATCCTAAACCCAAGTGCTGATTTACACAGCAAATGTCAAAAGGTTTAACATTAAGAACACACTGTTTTCTTTAATATCTAAGAACTCTATGACTATAACTTTAGCCCCATTTTATAGTACTTATCTTAATTATTTAATTCTGCAAACTTGAATGAAAACAGACCTGTAGCTCCAGGCTGGGTCATGATGGCTGACATGGGGATAGTCTTAATGATGGTGGTGCCCTGCTTAGTGGTAGTAGGAGAGACTCCGCTGATGTTGAGGATAGTGGGCTTGTTTCCTGTGCCTCCAGCCTGGGAGGTGGTGATGATGGTTGTGGGTTTGCCATCTGCCGAAGTCACCAGCTTCAGGATTGTGCCAGCTGGGAGTGGACCCTTTGTCTGGAAAGAGAGGCGCATGTTATGCAAATTATTTGGGGAAAGATACATGGTGCCTGTCTCAGGAGTTTTAAGCTACCTCCTGTTTTTTCCTGCACTCATGCAGATAGCTGACCTGTATGATCTGTGTGAGAGGGTTAGTGGAAGCCTGGCCTGTGACAGCTGATGTCTGCACTGGCTTGGTTTGTACCACAGACATCATCTTGCCAAGGTTGGAGATCTGCCGACATAGAAGAGAGACTCAAGTTCATGAGTCACCAGAAAACATCGGACAGTACAGGGAGGTCAGCCGGAAGCTCGACCACTAAACTCGTGGCTCTACGGATCATTCCAGCCCTAACTGACAGACAGTCATGCAGATCACTAACATGCTCCCTGTTTTCTCCAACAGTCACTGTAGGCCAACTTTTACACCCTCCCTATTGGCTCAAAATGACAATGTCACCATTGTGTGAACAATCAATACATACACACGAATCCAGGTTTACAGCATGCCTGTGAAAGCACCAAGGGTGCTCTCAAGTAGAGTTGCAGTATTGCATTATACTACAGAATTTGTGTTTTCTTACCAGAGTGCCACTGCTGCCCATAGTGAGGGGGCTCTTGACCAGGGTGATGGTCTTGGTGACTCCTCCAACCACAGTGGTCACCACCTGAGCCTGCTGGGCCACTGTGACTGCACCAGACTTATGCACAGTGATAATGGGTCTGGTGGTAGTGGTGGGAGAGGATGCAGTTGCTGTGCCCACCTGGGCTGCAGCAGTCTTCAACATCCGGGTGGCCGGGTTACTGACCTACAAGTGCAAATTTATCATCACAAGTGACTGGTGATAGAAGAAGCACGAAGTTTTGAAATGAGAATGATTATTGCAATGTGTACCATGACTGGAGAAGCCATTTTCACTGTGGTTGTGCTGGGGGAAACTGCAACTGTTTTGAGAATGGTGGCACCTGCAGGAACATTGAGGACAGTTCCTGCAGAAGAGGGCGGGATCTTCTGTGTTGCTGCAGCTGCAGCAGCTAAAGCTGCCATGCCACTCATCTGAGGGCTGCTTCCAATTGGCTAAAAGTTGAAAAACAAAAAACTGTTAAACATTTGTTGGTCTAGCAGTGAACTTTACAGCAAATCAATGAGCTAAAATATTTCTATGAAATTGCTCTTACCGATCCTTGGGTGGTCTGTGCGGGCACTACCATTCGAACACCTGGAGGAAGGGATGTCACAGTGACAGGGGATTTCCCCGGCTGGCTGGGACGAACTGTGACAACAGATGTGCCTGTTGCAGACTGCTGAGCTGCAACCTTTAAAACTGCTGTAAAACAATTGAACCAAGTGATTTACACCTTGTGGATTTGGGTTCTTGCACTTGCCGAGCTTGTGTGTGGTACAAACGATGCACATGTGTAATACCTGTCTGTGGTAAGCTTTGAGCCGAGGGAGCTGCAGCAGCCGGCGCAGGGCTCTTTGGAGAGTTAACGGGCAGCGATGGGGTTGCACTCATGGCTGGGGAGGCTGCAGCTGGAGTTGCAGGGATGTCATACTTCTGCAGCTGCAGCAAGTATGTGTCAGCTGTGGAGACTGCACCCCAACTCACCTCCAGAGAGTTTGTGTTGGCACGGACTAACTGCACCCTGGCAGGGGCATGCGGCCGCTCTGGGGGGGAAACAAAGCGAAATTTACAATACTATTTGACAACCAGCTCTCATCTTCAACTACACTCATGTTACACTGCACCTACCTGTTTCCAGGTACCACAGATCTTTACAACAAACTTGGTTGTTCCAAGCTTTACGATAACCATCACGGCCACTCCATACATAAAGTCTAGAATTGATAGCCACAGCACAGTGGCCGGCACGAGCCCTGGGGATGTTGTCTTCAAGAGTATCCATCAACACAGTTTCCCAACACATGGTGTCTACAGAAAAATTACACAAAGGTTAAGACTGGGTGAACTACACAGTACCAGTCCTTTTCAAATAAAATCTCTTCTAATAAAAACAGAGTTAGACTAACCGAGATTTAAGCAGGCGAGCGTGTTTGTGCATTTCCACTCTTTTTCATGTGTGGCCACTTTGACGTCATCCATTACCAAAGGAACCCATCCTCCAAAAACATACATCCTGCACAGTGAGAAAATGAGTTCACACTTTGACCTTTTACCAAGCACATTGCTTTCCATGGGAAATGTCAACAGTGACTAAAATGAAAATTCAGTGTGTTTGTTTTCAAATGTGCAGCAGTCATCTCACTTGTTTGTGATGGTGGTGGCAGAGTGAAGACTTCGGGGAAGTGGCGCTGTGCCGCTTACCAATGGTTTGTTCCATGTCAGGGTATCTGGAGGAAATGATAAGCAGTAGGACATTAAAAAAATAACACACACACCCACCCCCCCAAAAAAAGGGTAATCTATTGTTAAATGCAAACAGTTGAAGTACCTCATGTACAGAAAACTCACAATTTCCTATATTGCTTCTTTAACTGTGAAATGCTCAGTACCATTTGTTCTGATACTGTGTGAAAAGCAGGACTGTCTCTGGAGGCTGACAGCAGGGCATTTGGAATTTCAGTGCTGTTACTTTTCCATTTACACTTTATAAAACATACCGATATCGAGTGTCCATAGATCTCCAAGACGACAGCCACTCATTCCTCCATAGATTATTAAGCGAGACTTCCTGGTTGTCTTGTCTGTGTATACCACAGCAGTGTGGCTCTCACGAGGAGGAGGCAGAACTCCATATGTGATTGGAATATCCCATCCAACCACACTGGAACCCGCACGAAGCTCGAGTGTGTACAGATCATTCAGATATCTGATAAATAAAAGCACAGTCACACTCATGTTGGTGGTTGAAACTGAATCTTAAGCAGTCCTGAGAAACAGGAATCCACTGATGACTGTTCAGAAAACCTCTGTACCTGGGAATGTTGTTTTTTGGATCTTCACTGTCATTGGCAAGTCCACCAAAGAGGTAGCATTTGTTGCCAACCAGTGAAAAGCTGTGGCCAAGACGAGGGCAAGGAGGGGGGCCGTTCTTCGGATTCTTTGCTTTCAACTTTTTCCATTCCCATCTGCTGGCCTGTAGCAAAAACCACAGTGAGAAATTATCAGCTGACAGATCACAGCAGAAGCTGTAACTACCAAGTCATAAGTTGACCCCATTCCTTGTTCCATGTAAAAAATAAGGACAGATTTAGCATCACATCTATGACCCCCCCCCCCAATAAGCCCACATTTATCCAAGTGACTGAAAATCCATCTGGGATTTGGCTGACAAAAACTTCTGAGATATTGCTTCCTGACATCCCTTCACCAGAAACATATCTATAACTTTACACACAGGAGAATAAAAACACTTGAGAACTTGTCAGGATTGGTAAATGAAATTTGGCAAACCTAAATATAATTGAAGAGCAGAACAACTTGAATTAACTGGAATCAAATTTGATCAGTAAGCTCTTCTACGCTCTACAGCTGAGGATTGAGCACACCCAGAAACTTATGTTACATGGGATTTAATTTTAATTAATAATTCATATAGTCCAGTGAGCATAAACTATAAGATGGGTGAAAACTAACTTTGCAGTGCACTTTGGGGTTTTTTGTATTAGTCATCTCTGATGCAGACAAGAGGAAATATAGCATGTGTGATGTCAAGTTGATAGAGACCCTGCAGCATGATGACCTGCATATGAACCCTGCTTTGTAAACATCTTATCTCTGGAAATTCTAACTTTGACACCAGCTATATATTACTGATATAGATCCATTAAACACTTAGTGTCTAAGCATTTATTATACTGACAAGCAAACTCAATAGCAAAACCTGGGTTATTTTTCACTGAAAGATTACCTGTAGTTCATAAAGATCGTTGCTGTACTTTCCATACTCCACCATTCCCCCAAACACCAGCAACCGCGTGCCATCACAGACAAAACCATATGCAGCACAACCTGGAGGTATATCACCACGGACTGCTGGGATAAACCACTGGTTTGTTGCTTAAAAAAATAAATAAATAAAAAATTAAAACACAGCAACAGAGGACAACAGAAGGGTTATTTTCCATTCTAATTAGAATTAATAATAAAGTTTAATCTACCTCCCCAATAAGGCTTTGAAATGCTCAAAACCAGAAGCTGAAAACAACCCTCCATTTATTTTTGGAACACAAACTTAAACATAAACACGACTGCTGAGGCTGCCTGTCCTTATTGGTTTATATGCAGGAAACTGGGGCAGAGGATATGCTTAAACCAACCAGCATCATCCATTTTATTTTAGCCCGCCTTTTTTAACGTGCGTTAAAATCCTTCTCCGAGAGGGGGGGCTAGATTTTGTTTGGCCTGTCGAGGCCTGCAAGGCTGTTTATAGTTTTGCGCATCACAAATATACACTTAACTGAAGCGTTTTGGATGAAAAACACATAAAAGTACTCTGCATTATCCTCATTAATATTTGAATATTTTAAAAAAGACAATATGCTTTCTACAGAAAGTAAAGTTATTTATGCAAAGTTAGTCTTACCGGTGTTGTATACATGCAACTCATCCACAATTCCTTCGTTTCCACCGCCAAAAACAACCATAAGTTCCTTTATAGCCACAGCTCTGTGTCCATGTCTGGGCCGGGGAACAGGACCGGACCACCCGAGGACCCGTTTCCATCGCGGCTGCAGAATCGACGCCGTGGAGCCAGGGGCAGACATGACTTCTACCAAAATGAATGATAAAGACGCAATCGTCATATTTTCTTGAACAAACAAACCTATTATTTCTACATCAAACTTATGAAAATGCTACTACAGTTTATAGCCGTGAACTACAGCTAACTTTACAGCTAGCGGTTAGCTTTGGGTAATGAACACTGTCAAAAGGAAAGGAAAAAACAAACAAAAAAAAGCTATTTTTGCAGAAAACCTTTAGAGCAGCATCTGCTCTATAATCAACGTTGTATATGTGTTAAGAAATATAGTAAATCGTGCCGTTATCTAAGTTTGTTATTAGTTGTTTCTAACCATTGAATTCAATCCATGGAAGCCGCCATCTTGCAGCCAAACAAACACCCGCTAACGCTACTGCCCATCTGAAAAATGGCGGAAGCGAACGAAAAATAAAAATTCATGACAGCTAACTTATTACACCAGCAAAAAGAATACTTCACCATCAATACAACTTCAGCGGATCATTATAAGCATCGGTCCGCAAAACATTACACAGCTGTAGCACTGATTTATCCGCTGCAGTAATCGTTAGCAACAGTCGGCTATTTTCATGCCTCTCTGGGAGTCGCCATATTGTAGCTAACAAGTTTAGCATTCTTTGCAACCGCTTTAACGCATTTTTAACGTTATACGATAACCAAAGCTTATGCTGACAGTTGCAAGTATTGTGGAGCTAAGCGTTCAATACCAAATCGAATGATTCCCTTAGATTTCCAACATTTTAAAGTTGCAATCGCAGCATTCAAATTCTCCTGTTAGCCGTACGCCGTTAGCGCTAGCGGCTAGCTGCTCAACCTAATTTGCTCGAGCTAACGGCGTTAGCAAGCGTCTGTCAAAGCGCTGCCAAATTTCTCAATTAAATTCAAATTAATTTAATTTTTTTTTCAATGCACAATTTACCTGATAAAAACGCAGGCTCAGCAACACTCTTAAAACACAGCTAAATTGAGTTAAACAGCATAAACACAGTGTTATTATGTTTCATGCCGTCTCTGGAAGCAGCCATCTTTTCAACAATCGGCCTAATTCTACAGCTCCCACAAGAAAAATGGCCGGGCGGTTTGCTACAACAAAACACAACAGGCCGAAAAAGACACGCATATTTCAGAATTGTACTCACTTATTTCGATGCAGTAATTGCAAAAACACAGGTATGTGCTCTAATCTTGTGGCAATAATCCAGATTCATTCGATTTGTGGAGAAGTATTTCCTCTCATGCCTGCCTGGAAGCTGCCATCTTCTTGACAACCAGAGGCGGAGGAAAATGGAAGAGAGTTGGCGTCACCCAAAGTAAACATGGCGACAAGGACCTGCTCGCTATCGTTTCGGAGGAAAACGTATATACAATTTTTGATATTTGCACTGTGAGTGTCTGAATTATGCAGTGTATAGCGGTGTACTTTCACGAACAAGCGAAATCGATATAAAGTTAACACATTACGAGTTTACCCAAATTACAACAAGTTGTGTTATAGGAGTTGGGTTATTGTCCCCTACTAAAGATGGCGACATGTGTACCGAATCCCCTTTTATTTTAATTTTGCGTGCGATTCAGATTTTATTCTCCTTTAAACCTACTTGAATATGCCCACACATTCTCAACAATGGTACAGGACCAAGAATGTACACACTTTGCGCTCGGACATATTAATGTTGACACGCCCACGTCGACCATTAGCGCGCCCTCCACTGATGCAAACACTGTACTACTACAGTGGCTACTACAGAACCTTCAGCATGAAAGAAATAAAGTAATTTAAAAAACGTGCCTGTTTAAACATGCCGGTTTTGACATCATTATGTTTAGCCACATTCTCGGATGTCAGCCTGAAAAGACAGGAAGATGCTCTAAAATGTGAAATGTACACTCCACATAACAGTCTAAATGTAGATTGGGTTAACAGAAAATTAAGAAATAAAGATTGTGAAATTTGACTGACACTGTAAAAAAGACCAGATGATGTTTAGAACAACTTGGACTTAAAAAATTAAAATATATACACAGCACTATGCTAAAGTTTTAAGGTAGCCTTAATTTTTTTATATTTGGGTAGGAAAATGTTAAATTGGAACAGAGACATGAAAGCATATGTGGAAATATAGTATATAAAGCAAAAACAGGGTCTATACTACTCTGACCAGCTTGAAAGTCAATTTTTGGTATGACCCCTATTCTTCAGCACAGTCTGAACTCATAGGCAGCTTTCTTGTCATTTCTTAAGTAGTCTTCAGGAATAGTTCTCCGGGCTTCTTGAAGGACATTCGAAGCTCTTCTTTTAAGTGATGTGATGGTACACCTTTGTGACAGAGCCATGACTTTTGTCCTCCACTTGTTCAGTTTCCTTAATTTTTTAAAAGCACACTGCACACCCTACCAGGTTTTGCCAGTTTTCAGCTGATAGCTCTTTGGGAATCACCTGTGTTATCATTGACATTTTTCATAGATTCAGCTAAATAAATGGCAACAATTTATGTGTTTTTGTAAATGGACTAGTTCTTATATAGCGCTTTTCTACTCAGTCAGAGCACTCAAAGCGCTTATACAACATGTTTTACATTTACCCATGCATACAAGCACTT
>JASGAU010405610.1:1521-20531 GCA_030220045.1 Australoheros facetus
CCCCAGTTCCTGTCAGGGAGCTTTTGAAATCCCTTTTCTAATGAGAACTGGCATTCTACCTTCCTACAGTATTTCCTCTGGAGGACAAGCAGGGAGGGAACGCGACAGAAGGATGACAGCAGTGAAAGTGACACAGTCAGGAAAAGTCTTCTGCTTTCAGCTTATGCAGAAGTCATAACCGGGTTTGAGATTTGTCTGTTTCATGAGCAATGTCATCAGTGTCATAAGACAGTAAGGCAGCAGTCAGCTGACCTCCATCTGCAGCAGCGATATCTTGTTGTTCCTGTACAGCTCAGGGAGGCGGTGCAGATGGAGATGCTTTTCGTGCAACTTTAAAAGGTCTCATCACAATCAGTTTCATTGTGATTTCAATTATGTCATAATTCAGAATCAAGAAACATGGACTCTGTTAACCCTCTGAGGTCTCAGATATCATTGACAAATACCCCATCCCCATCCCCAACCCTAGCCCTGAAAGCCTAACCCTTTGGAAAAATGTAAGTAGATTTCTTTGCATCTCAGTTAGAATGAGTATCTTCTTTGAGCCCTGTATGTCAAGACTTGAGATAACAACTTTCTTTAAAAACTACACATTCTGATGTCACAGGGTTAGGGACAACACTGACGATGACTGAGACCGCAGAGGGTTAAAAGAGCAGAAAACATTCTTACTGTGAGGAAATCCAATAGAAAGACCTGTGAGGTCTGAGTCATCATCAGGGATCCTATGTGGTACACAGGATTCACATAAAGTACCGATCAACTGTCACTTCACTGGTAGTCTTGGTCTTTTTATGAGATTGGTTGAAAAACAGAGAATATTGCCCTGTTTGTCACTGAGCTGCTTGTGGTGAGTTTAGATCCCTCCGCTTATTACTTTGTAACTTCACACATAAACATCATAGCAACAAAAAAGAAGTTAAAAGAAGTTTTGATTATTCATTTTCTGGGTAAAGAATAACATGCACTTATTTCATTGTAGCTACAATAATAATAATACTTTATTTAGAATGAAGATACTTTTATTCCTTAGTGGTTAACCACTTTCAGCTAATTTCACGTAGCTAAAGCTTATGAAGTGGTAATAATTTTCAGATATAAATCAGTATTTAAGAAGATAAGCAAATTGTTTCATATGTAAACAGACTGCACACAGCAGCACCCACACATCAGGGGGTTAAATAAAAACATTGATTTCTTTTTGACCCTGATTTGAGCACGCTGAGTTCCAACACTGCAGAAAATCCATTTTGTTTTAAAAAACAATTATCCCTGACCTACTGAGCACAGAATTTTACATATAAAATGCAGCAAAGTGGCCTTTTTAAGTAACTTTTCAGTCCCAGCACATTCAGAGAGTATGCCCATTTTTATAATGATTTGGAAGTTCAGGCTCGTTGGACTGCAAATAATGGCTGTGTGAGTGGAATTTCAGGCTCTTGAATCTTTCATGTGAGTATAAAAGTAAGTGTGTTTGTGTGTGTATGTGTTTGTGTGTGTGTGTGTGNGGCAGCAGAACCAGTTGTGACATAAGACTGGACAAATTATCTCCTTGTTGTTTAGTGTGTTTTTTCTTCTTCTTTTTACACATACAGGAAACAGCTGTTAACATTACTTTTATATTTAAGTGCTCTGTGATACTTGATAATTATAAGTGCAATATACAGTGTTCATTTAATTCCATGTCTGTGAAGGTTCTCAGTCATCCAGGTCATGGTAGCCTCTGGAGCTTGTAAAAAGACTTCTTGAAGTTTCTTGAAGACGTTTCAGCTCTCATCCAAAGTGTATTTAAACCTCAGTGGGGTTTTCCCCTGGTGGTGTTTGTTGACCCATTATTGTTCATATACATAATCCCATGAGGCAAGGTGTGAAAAAAGGCCTGAGTCATTACAATTGCCCCACTCTATCAAGTGACCTGGGACTCTCCACCATTTGGGTTTAGAACTTAATGAGGATGAGAACTGAAACGTCTTCAAGAAACTTCAAGAAGTCCAGTCGCTTTTTTCAAGCTCCACAGACTTCATTTCCTCAGTAAATGTGCTGAAAAACCAAAATTATAAGTTTAAAAAGGGCAAAAAGTGAACAGTGGGTGCTGGAGAATTGCGTGATGATCCTGTAGTTTAAAGAGTTGATTCTTCAGTTAACAGGGAGTCATTTTGTACCAGAGTGAAAACAAAACACGTGAACATGCTGCCAACTGTAAATGCCTTTTTTTTTTTTTTTTACAGTTGGGAGCAACTGTTTACTACTCATCCTAAGTCACATTAGTCAGAACACAAGTATGAAAAGTTCTGAAAATGATCAAACAGGGCGTTTTGGGACATATAAAATAAGCATTTACATTCAGTAAAGTAAAAAAAAAACAAAAAAAAACCACGAATTGGTTTATTTTATTATTATTTTATTTATTGATTGATTAAAAAAAAAAAAAAACAAAGCTTAAAAGGTTTGTGAATTGCCCCCCAGATTAGGTTTTAAATGGTCTTTTGCCCCCTGGGATTTACACTCCTACCAGCATCTCTGCTACTGTGAACTTCTCCCGAAGACTTCTACTCAGAATCCTTTGAGTGCCATGTCTCACTCATATAATAACTTTGGAACTTCCCCAACACATTCTTTCTAAAATATATATTAATAGAGACCTTCAGACTGAAGTAGATGTATTAAACCGAAATAAGTACTCTGAAATCATACTGTTAAGTGTGTCTATTTAATCTGCAAACACAAAAAGGGAGAAATGTCAAATACATTTAAAATATTACTTTACAGGTCTAAGTCCTCATTGGTGATGACCCAAACCCTAAGCCCATGCTATGAGAATATATCATTTTCCACCTTAAATCTCATGTCTTGACAATTGGGGGATGCAAATAATCCTGACACACACATTAAAAACTACTTACATTTCTTCCAAAAAAAAAAAAAAAAAACCAACAACAAACTTTTCGCTTGTCTCTGAGTAAAACAGTAAAAAAGAAAAAGTAATTTATTTATTTACTCAGCCTTAGTAGTTTGACACAAAGAGCTTTTACTGTTAGTCCTTAAGGATTTGTATTGCTCAGTCTTTCCACTGTGACTTATGTTGTGTGGGAGAGTGGATTTCTGAAAATGCAATAAAGTCCACAAACATAATCATACTTAGCTGTGATAATAAACGTGTAATCACATGTACCCTGTATATAAATAGAGATTAAAAACACACGCACACCTCCAGTCGACTCTTCTTTCTCTCCAAGGTCTTACAACATTCTCTCTTATCTGATCCTCACTAGTGCTCCTTTGGCCCACGTCATTACAGCCCCCCGCCTGCCAGAAATACTCGTCATTAACGACACGCTGTATTCTCCTCACGTTGCTGCGCGTTTCCAATCAAAGAGGATAACTGCAATTTAAGGTCCCACTCTCACCCCGCGGCTTCCACACCTTTCTGAAACTGCTGCTGTCAAGACAGTCCTGGCAGTTTGTCATCAGAAGGTGTGAAGGTGTTGGGTGTGAATATGGTGTGTAATATAACTCAGTGCTTTCCAACGCTGGGGGCGATGAGTGCAGCTCTTCATTATAACCCGGCGCTGTACCCGCCGATTTCTGCCGAATGTGTGTTAATTAGTGAGGGTTTTATTTGGGAACCCGGTCAGAAGCATACACGGTTTTCATTGCTGACCGCTAATACAGAAGAACAGGACAGAGCTGTTTGCGGCCATACAGCTTTGGTTCATTTCAGTGCAGCAGTGTTGAACACACACTTCACTGGTAATTTAGCCCTATCAGTTCTCCATAATCCCCCAGGTGCCATGGCTTGGCTACAGAGCCAACATGAATGACTTAATCTGCAATAATGAGTGTGTTAACTGAGAGAGAGCACAGCTTTGTGCTGATTCCTCCCGAAAACAATGCTTGTTTACAGACATTTAGCTGCAAAATGATAACAGTCAGCTGCACAAAAGGTCAGGGAATTGTGCAGAAGACTGCAAGCGCGAATAAACATGCAAGCCATGCGGAGAGCGAAGGGGGCTGCCGGATACAGCCAACGAACAAGAGGTCTGTGTAGCCATTTAATTTAGACGTGTTAATGCCAATAAGCAAGCTTGCTTGGAGGAGGAGGAGGAGAAGGAGGAGAAAATGAAGACGGGGTGCAATTTACCGATACTTGGCTGAGTTCTGACGCCAGCACCGAAGTGATGTAAGACAAGAGGGAGGGAGGGAGGAAACCGAGAAGGAGGAGAGGAGAAGTAGAGAGAGAGAGGGAGAGAGAGAGGGGGTTCAGAGCGCTGACATTCTCCTCATTTTCAGAGACCCAGACAGAGAGCAACTCCCCAGTGGGAATCCTAACAGAGGTAAGCTGGCTTTTCATACTCCCACTCCGAATTAAAATAACCTGACATATATCAAGAAAAATAAAACTCGTCAACTCACTTGGAATTTTCTTTGAAATTAATAACTGAAATGTTCTTAGCGCCACGTTTAGTTAAGTACTGCAATGCTGGGGTGTGATGCTTAACATAATGATAACACACCAGCTTTATTTGGAAGATCCCGTGTTGTGTGGGTGGAACGCTATCAAGTTGGATGTGTCGTGCAAACTGCATGAATGAACTCAAATTTATGACTCAAATCTGTCGAGTTATTTCAATGCGTATAAAAATGAATTAATGACGTGTCTGTGACGTGAGGATAATCCCTAATGAGTTCATTTGGTTTATTTGTTCCCCCAGCCTAACTTTGTCTCCAACAGAGCTGACTGGGGACTCCAGAAATCAGCACCTTGGATAGCGACGCACCGCAGCAGCTCAGCCGGAGCGGGGAGAGCCCGGGCGGCTATTAGTTCCTGCGCTCGGTCAGGATATGGTGGTGCTCTCTTGTCTCCGCTTACCGAGGGCTCACAATGGGCTTTAGCATGTCCATTGCATAATAATCGCAAAGAATGCCCTTGACAACAGTCTGCACAGAGTTGCATCCAGTATGACGGCTGCACAGGACACTGAGCGAGTAGGGGAAGACTTACACGAAACTGAACCTTTGCGCGTTTAACCAGAGTTGAAGTGTCTGTGCCAGCGCATAGCATTCGAAGACTTCTTCACACTATCATGGGGATAAGGTACCTTTTATTGCTGCTGATCTACCTGGACCCCCTGAGCGTCTTGAGCGCCGCAACGAGTGGTAAAAAACCCAAGCCACCAGGCAGGAAGCCTCCCAAAGCCACCGCTATCCCCACGACCGTTCCGCAGAAGACCACCAAACCGGCGCCCGCCAGCAACCACGACACCTGCCTGGGCTACTACGATGTAAGCGGGCAATATGACAAAATGTTCGAATGCAACAACACGGAACACCGGTACTGTTGCGGGACGTGCTATCTGCGCTTCTGCTGCGAGTATAAGAAAGACCGACTAAATCAGAAAGTGTGCAAGAACGACGGTCCGCCTCGGTGGGTGGTGACAGTCGCCCCGTCCCCCATCCCGACCGGTGAAACCTATGATCCGAGCATGGATCAGACCAACACGGCGGTCTATATTACCTGTGGGATCATAGCCTTCATCATAGTGTTGGGAGTGTCGGTCAAAGTTGCATATGACAAAGCCACAGAGCCGCCTCAGGAAATGAATATACACAGGTGAGTGGGAGGAAGACTCCTCTGCTTAACATGCCTCCCCCTTAGCAAGAAACACAGCCGCATATTAAAAACCTCCATTTCCACTACATGCATATGTATAACTGTACAGACCACAACATGCATAGAGGTATAACGTCCATTTACAGGCAGGGGCTAAAGGTCAAAGAAACAGGCTCAAGGTGCTGTCAAATGCAGTCCTTTTCAAGCCAGCAACTTGTTTTCTTTCTCCCTATTAGAGCTAACAAGTGACAATGAGGCTGGCAAAGCACTGAAATGAATTAACTAAAAGGCAACACCTCTCAGATCAGATTCTGTTCGATCTGCAGCAGATGTTAAATCCCAGAAGAACCAAAGCCTAAAATAATTACAGAGAGAAGTTGAAAGAGAGCTTTCATAGTGATTGTGGTAGGCTGGTGCTCCTGAAACAAGTGCGTGCATCTGCTATGTGTGGGAGTGAGAAGGACTAATGGCCAACATTTATATTTGATGTTTTTTAGTTCATATTGTAAAATTAAATCTCTGAGATAAAAAAAAAAAAAGAAGAAGAAAAAGAAATTGTACCCGCTGTTGGAGTCTAACACCAGTCCAGAGACTGGGCTCAGGAGGCAACCAGCCAGCTGTCAAGCATCATACTTCACAACCCTCCCTTCAGCCACTGCACATCAGCACATGGCAGTCTGATGTGTTCAGGTGGGGGGGTTGGATGAGGATGCTTAGCAGAAATGGTGCGACTACATCTCATCTCCTCATGCTAGCTCCATCATCCACGGGTGGACCACAGTGAACAAATGCTGACACATAAGCTCCTCAAGATTGAATAGTTTCTGTTATTATTATTACTGAATGCATTATTCAATACTTGAGCATTCTTAAGTCTGTGAATAATAGATAATGTTTGCATTAATGTTTGGGCTGTATCAAGATTGTGTGACATGCATGCACCACTGCATACTCAATAAGGAACAGGAAAAAGGCAGGGTGGGGCGTTTGAGGGGGGTGGGATGAAGCTAAGATATTAATTTAAAAGCAAAGGTTAAACCACCATTGCATTTGCCGTACAAAAGCTTTGAGCTGCTGCAGCGCCTTGAAGGTAATTTGATTTCCCCACAATTTTTTCAAGGGTGATGTCAGAAAAAAAAAAAAAAGCAAACACTTTAAACTTTCTTTCATCGTGATTTCCCTCTCTTTCACCCCCATCCCCCCAGGGCTTCATCCTTCCATATGCACCTGGTGCGGTCTGAAAAACATTCAAATTCAATCCAATTAGCTGAGATCCTCACACATCCAACGCTGTTTCTTTTGCAAATGAACATTCGTCATGTTCCCAGACGTGTAAAAAAAAAAGAAAGAAAGAAAAGAAAGAAAGAAAGAGAGGCAGAAGAATAAGAAACCGAGCAGCCCTGAATTACCCTTAATAACACAACACTGTTTTAACAATTTGCTTCTGATTTTTAACTGTGTTCAGCTACGCACGCACGCACGCACACACACACACACAAACTGTAAAAAGAGGAAAAGCCTCCTTTTTGGTGTAGTGTTAACACTTGTGTTTTGTGTGTTTGTCTATTTTTAGGGCCCTTGCAGACATCCTGAGGCAGCAGGGGCCCATCCCCATATCACAATACGACTGTGAAAATTTTGCAGCAATGAACGGCTCACCCAAAGACAACACACCAGTCAGAACCTCATCCAAGAACCACTACACCCCTGTTCACACCTCCAAATCCAACCATGGTAAGAGCTCTCTTCGCTCTCCACTCCATACTTGAAGCTCTAAAGCTTCACAAGCATCCACCAGTTTATGGCTGCTTGAACCATAAACTGAAAAAGCAGTTTTCAGGCAGTCCTGTGCTTGAAGGCAGATTTCAGCAGTTTAACCCTATGCCTGTCTTTCACAGCATTTTTATGCAATGCATTTGCAGCGTGTTTTCATTATTTGTGTGCAGAATTCTGCACTCCCATCCAGAGAGCTCCCACTGTGCTCACCCTTTCAGCATTTTAATCTCCAGTGGTAACATCCTGTAATCATCTGATTTGAGCAAAAGAGAAGAGAGAGCGACAGAGAGAATAAAGGAGAGATAATCACAGGCTGGCAAAGGTAGACCTGCCCGGCAGACTCTGACAGGCTGGAAGTGATGACCTCTCACTCAGTCAGCACACACACAGAGTGATTTAACCCCACAGTTTTAAGAACAGACAACTGTGTGAGTCACTAATATGGCCTGAAAAATGGACACAGAATCTAGGAAGCCAGGCAGCGCCAGCAGGTTCACAGACAAAGCAGGTGTTATCAGATGGAGAGATACAAAGCCACTTGGGGAGAGGGACACAGATGGAAAATAATGAGATATTACAATGGAGTTGCTGAGACGGAAAGAAAAACAGAAAGATGTTAAGCCTCAGTGTGCAGGATGAGCAAAGGCAGAGATACAGTGTAGAAAATTACAGGTGATGATTTTGTAGCTCTTAAAGCAGATTTACTGCGATCTAACCTTTGTCTTCTTTTAAGGACTCATTTTATTGTCTGTAGCATGATTTTTATTGATTTATTTTATTAAAAGTGCCCCTCACCACAGGTGTTTCCCACATTAAGGCCCAGATGTGCTACACTGGCAACCAACTACAAATTGTGTATTTGAATTTTTAAGTCTGGCTGAAGGATTTCCTGTGAGGTTTATAAATGTCCTAAATGCATGAACCTTTAACCTTTAATAAAAGTACAACAGAAAACAATTCTCATACACAAACTTCCCTTTGCTAAAAAGTCCAAGAATGACATCCGGGCAACATGCTGAGCAGAACTTTCATTTTTTTCGATAAAAGACAATTAACCAACTTTTATTCAGTGTCTGAATGTTTGCTGGGATGCTTTTACATTGTGATAGATGACAAACAAGCAGCAATCTTTGCAATCTTTCTTATTATACAGAAATCCTCACTATACCCATGAATCCAAACTAGGTGGAGAGGGTTTCTTTTGTACCTAATAATAAAATAATATGGACTGGTACTTACATATCACTTAACTACTCTGAGCATTCAAAGTGCTTTTTAGACTACAGGCCACATTCACTCATTCAGAGAGCACTTTGAGCATCTTCTCCAAAGCCCCTTTGACATGTGGACTGGGAGAGCTGGGAATCGAACCTCCTGTTAGTAAATAACCCACTCTACTTCCTGAAACACAGCTGCCCCAAAGTGTTGTGAGACACATATAAAGTGTTGCGATGTCTGTCAGCAGCTGTACAACTCTGGTGTTGTGTGCACACAGGCAGGTTGGTGAAACCAGAGGTGAAAAGGACATTAGGGTATTTTTTCTGCCTAAAAACCCATTGTGAGCCTCTGTTTTTCAGCTTTACACATATTATTGCTAGTTTGCCAACTAATTTTGAGGCAAGAGTTCTCATTTTTAGTCAGCATCAATACCACACCTCCAACACCTCCACACCTTCCTCAAAACATGATCAGAAATCTTGCTAAAACACATCTGAGCCCCTAAATCCAGGGCAAATAAATTCATTCAAATAGACACACATGATACATGCACAGTTATGCAAGTTACGTCCTCAAAGAATAGTCTCAAAAGTAGCCTGATGTCAGAGAATAGTTTGCATAGCAACCTTCAGAAAATAAATCAGAATTAACAGTATATTAAATACAAAATGACGTGTTTATTCTCTGAGCTGTAGATGCGCACAGCACAGCACCTGATGCAGTGCATGTGGTTGTTATGGCTGATTTGTGTCACAGGACAACAACAATCTCTCTGCATCCTCATCTCTAAATAATAGATTGTGCATATTCTCAGCTTTATTTGGGGTTGCAGCTGCTTGTATGTCATGTAAACTTGGCCTCTTTCTGTCACTTTCACATCTATCACACACTTGGGGGGAACATTTTTCTCACAGCTCAGTGCTTGTTGCGGTTGCAGTCTGCGTTCATTCACTTATTGCCTCCTCAGCTTAGTGAGTGCATTGGTCTATCCCTAATGGTCACTTGCCAGCCCTTGCAGCGGGAGGTGGAGGGGGTGACAGGGCAGATGCAAAGCTGCACATGGCAGCCTGCCTGCAGTGCAACCTTGCATGCATTTTTACTCGAAAAAGCTCGGGCGTCGCTTTATCTTTCTGTCGCTCTGTCGCCAGTGTTGTGCCTGCTTGCACAGAGTCACTGCAAAGAGAACACAACTTGGGCCAGCTCAGCTCAGTCTATCCCAGATAAAAAAGAAAAACCCACCCCCTCCACATCAGGGACCACAGCAGTCCTGATGGGGTTGGACATGAAAGGCAGTGACAGTGCGGGCAAAAGTGTGGTTAATGTGTGCATATAAATTGGGAGAGCAGAGACGGAGCCCACTCGCTCACATAGAAAATGCATATTCATGTACGCCTAAATGGGCATTTGGCACAGAACGGTGAGGCAGGCCTCTTAAGGAGAGGGTCCCCGGGTGGAGCCCTTGCTGCTGGCACTTCACATCCAGACACTTTTAAATGAGGTGGAGAGACCTCATAAAGCCAAAGGCTAAAGGTCCCAAGAGGATTATATCATTTAAAGCAGGAACATCTATCTCTCCTTTGATCTTAGCATGTAACCATGTCCAGTCCCTCTTAGGAGGAGAGCTGTCCTCACGGATGTGTTTTTTAATCCTTTGTTTAGGCCCTATTCTAAAAATATAAGCTGATTTATTTTTTTCACATCGCAGGTCTTGTGTGACACGGTACCCTTGGTGCACTGCAAAACTTCCCTGCATTTTACAAATAAAAAAAAGAGGGGCCTAAAGCGAGAAACAGTGCAGACAGCATAATATGATACCAGTGCAAGTGCTGCTATTTTTATTTGAATCCACTCTGCATTGTTGTGTGGCGCAGATCCTCTTTTAGGTCGGGGTGTAAACACAGAGCGCCCCGCAGCCACAACAAGGAACCGGCCTTGAAAGAGAGGCGCAGATACCTTTACAGGAGTTTGCCCTGGGTTAAAGTAAACAATAACCGCCTCTCTGAGTAATGCAGTTTAGCCCACAGCGCTCTTCAAATGAAGTTGATTTATTCACCGCAAAACCACAGGCAAAGATTTGCCTGTTTTTTGGTGGGTTTTTAAAGTGTTGCTTGGTTTCCTCTCTGATAGTTTCGTAATGCACAGAATGATGAAGCCTTCAGGTACTACAGTGCAGAGTTTTCTCAACAGAAACTAAAATACTTCCACACACTACAACAGAATAGACACATGCATTTGTACTTCTAGGCAGGAGAATTGTGCATCCTTATTATCAGATTGTTATAAAAAGCATGGAGAAAAGCCTTCAGTTAGGTCACTAACAGGTCTCTTAGTGATCGAAATGAATAGCAAACACTGAAAGAGAGATCACATTTTTCTTATGATTGTTTCCCTTCATTCTCGCCCGGTTAAATCCACAACTATGAAAAAATCATCCTTCTCCTTCGTGAGCAAAGTCCTGAATGATCAGGCTCCATCATATCTTAAAGGACTTCAAGCATTTTATCTGCCTTACATACACTGTGAGTTATCACCAGTTAACCTAACATGAGTGTCTTTGAGACTCTGGGAGGAAGTGAGAGCACCTGGAGGTGCCATGCCGGTCTAGGCAGAACATGCAAACTCCACACAGAAAGACCCGAGCTGGGCTTTGAACAAGGAACCTTCCATATCACCTCAATAGAGCACTTTGCTCTCAGACTGCTGGCTTACTTGTAGTTCCCAGAGTTTCTAAAAGTAGAATGGGAGGCAGAGTGTTCAGCTAGCAGGTCCCTCTCCTGTGGAATCTGCTCCCAGTTTGGGTTTGGAAGACAGACACTCGCTCGACTTTTCAGATTAGGCTTCAAACTTTCCTATTTGATAATGGTTATAATCAGGGCAGAATCAGGTGACCCTGACCCCTCCCTTTGTTATGCTGCTGTAGGTTCCAGGCTGCTGGGAGACCTCCCACGATGTGCTTTTCCATCCTACTCCTTTGACTCTCCTGGAGTTTGTGTTTTGTCCTGGTTGTTGTTATGTTCTTCTTTTCTTTATCCCCTCATGGCGGATGGCTTTTTTCCTAGAGGTCTCTTCCTGTTAAAAGAGAGTTCTTCCTCCCCGCCACCACCACAGCTGCTTGGTCATAGCGGACTGTCTGACTGTTGGGTGTCGCTCTCCAATATTTTAGGGTCTTTATCTCACAATGGAAACACTTTGTCATGACTGTTGTGAAGTAGTGCTGCAAAAATAAACTTGCAATGAGTTGAATTAAAGATTGGATTATGATTTATGGTACTGAGTGCATCGCTGCATGTTAGAGTTCATGTAGCAGCTGAAAAGCTTTGAGCTAGTATTTAAATGTCTGCACTGTGTGCAGCACTCAAGGGATTTGAGCTGTCAGTTCATTTTTATGAGATGACTCTCGAACTTAAAGGTCAGCTACTGTGGACAATTAGAGGTCGTGATGATAGACTAACATGTGCAGCTGTTTAGCGGTTGTGACGTGATCTTCAGATATTTTTAAAAGCTCTCTGATAACAGCGCCTTCTCTCTACGCAAACCCCAAATTTTGCCTAAACAACAAAACTGTGATTTAATTACTCTAATTATTTGCCAATAGGCACTTTTATAATCATATTCAGTGAGGTGTCCCGCCTCAACCACTACTACACACACACATAACAAACATCTGCTTTCTCTTCCTCCTGCCTCCCTCCAATTAATCCTTGAAGTGTGCAGCAATAACATCTCCGCTGTGACCTCACTGGCTCCCTATTGGCCAGATAATCATCAGGCTCCATGTTAAAAACAGCATTTCTGTGCTGACTGCATCAACATGCTTAATAGAAGTGTGCTCCTGAGTGCATCTGTGTTTAACCTCAGCAACTGAGAGACTCCACCTAATTGTCTCCTGCCCTAGAACTCATTATTGCCCCTTATTATAAGGCTGGACTTGTGGCACCCTGAGCGCACATGTGTGTGTGGATGAGTGTGTTTCAGGTGTGGAGGCAGGAGTCCAACTCTGTTCTGGTTTATGACAGCCCAGTGTGGGTTAGGACTTAGGACTGCACTGCATCATTAGTTTCATGAGAGGGCAGGGGCAGGGTTAAAAGGGCCGTGCATTTTCCAAGATATCACTGAAAATGTTTCCTTTAGAGACTTCAGCTTGTATCATTGAGAGATTGAAAGACAGCATGAATGGTATTCAAATAGAATGAAATATACAGCACTAAGCTACAGTTGTGTCTACAGTGTTTGATCATTCTATAAAACCAGTATACCATGTAAATTACCTGAGCCTGGCTGTATTATACCTTAATCGACCTTGGATTCGGGTAGTCTCCCCATTGCACCTAAGCTGCACCGCACCAGGCTTGGTTCTTAATATAATTATCTTATTATTCACATTTTTCCACTCTCAGAGGTAATTCAAAGGTGCAGGTGTCCAGTGAAGAGGTCAACTTTAAAAAAAAATTATTACCATATGAATCCTCGGCGTGCACTAGCTTCAGTGCCTGTTCACTTCCACAGCACATCATTGAGGTGAAAGTCACGATTTTCTTTGTATCAACGAGGATCAATTCATAATGTGCAGCGTTCCCTCTGCAGACTCTTCATGCCACCTCACCTTAATGAGCTGGGAGAGGGAGCAGGAGGGAAAGAGGTGGATTGCTGTTGCTTTTGAATGGTTTTTCAGATTCCAGGCTTGTCACAATGGCCCGTAGAGTTACCTACTGATGACAAAAGAAGACAACAACAGCATGTGTGTATCACATGCAGCCTTGCTGGTATGATTGCATGGGGAAAATAACTCTAGCAGATACTCTATCTGAAGCATGAAGGCAGCACGGGGAGAGGTGTGATTGAGTTCAGAGTGCACTGGTATGTGGGTGGTGGACACACATTGCTTTTATTTCCTCAGTATCATAGCATTGTATTTGCAGCTATTGTTCACATTTCAGCCATTTCCCCTCTATCTGTGTCTGAGGGAAATGACACCACGGGGAAGTTTTCAGTTCGACACAGAGAAAAAAAACACACCTGAGGCCAATGAGAACATGCACTGCAGCACTTTCAGAATTCTTTTAAAGTGAAACGTCAGTGATTTTACACATCAGCGTCAGCCCCACGTGCTGGTGAAACAGGTGTATATATTATGTTTCAAGGGTTCTAATAGTTTGCCGAGGTTTTAAATTTCCAGCATTTCAGGTTCCAAGGATCCTCCTACATAAGTGTCCTGGGTTATGTTACCACAATTTTAAGTTCCCAGGGTTTCAAGTTCCAAGTTTATATGACCTCCAGTGTCCTAAGTTCACAAGATTGTATGTTCCCGGGCTCCTATGTTAAAAGGTTTTTATGGTCCCAGCGTTCTAAGTTTCAAAGCTTCTAAATTCCTAGAGTCCTGTGTTCCCGAAGTGCTAAATTCACCACATTATCTACAGCCCCTGAATTTTAGGTTTCTAAGTTCAAAGGTACCTAAATTTGAAGGGTCCTAATTCTCCAGTTCAAATAATGTTCACATGAACCTGGAGTTCTAAATTCCAGGGGTCTAAAGTCCCTGAAGTCCTTAGCTCTTAGGGTTTCAAGGTCCCAGGGTTCTAAGGCCTTTAATTCCAATTAATTAATTAGGAAATGTTGAACAGTTCTGTAGTTTAATTTCATAACATTAACCTTTGACCCTAAACCTGTCCCCGAACCCTAACCTATGCTTATACATGGCTAAGGAGGACAAAGGAAATCACGCTCCTTAGGTTTATAGGTCAGATTTGTTGCTCCAATCAGGTCTTTTGGCACAGTGAGTTGCAAGTGATCAGATGCCTATAACCTATTGGCATGGGTTGCAGTGGTAAAGTGGTTTTACACGCTGGTACCTCCGTTATGCTGTGTCTGGAGATATGTGTTGATAAAATGGCTCATTCAGGCTGGTTCCTTTCAGCTTTGCCTGTACAGAATCCTCCCCTGAAAGTGCTCGCAGATCGGTTCAGTGTCTATGCATGAACTGTAGTTCTCCATGTTGTCTTCCATATTGTACTATTTAGCATTTTTGTTCCTCTGGCTCTGATGTCATCATTGTGTATCTTGTTGCAAGCGGTTCAAAAGATGTTTTAAAGCTCATTTTGAACAGCCAGAGACGCATCTGTAGAAATGTGATTGATGGCATTTCAAACCACGTCCTAGTTTGGATCTGATTAGCCTCCTATTCTACTTTTAGAAACTCTGGGAACTACAAGTAAGCCAGCAGTCTGAGAGCAAAGTGCTCTATTGAGGTGATATGGAAGGTTCTTTGTTCAAAGCCCAGCTCGGGTCTTTCTGTGTGGAGTTTGCATGTTCTGCCTAGACCTGCATGGCACCTCCAGGTGCTCTCACTTCCTCCCTGTGTCTCAAAGACACTCATGTTAGGTTACCTGGTGATAACTGACCGGGGATGTAGGGCAGATAGAATAAAGTGATTTATGGTTAAAAATGTGACTTGTAGTCTAAAGCGCTTTGCGTGGTCAGTAAGACAGGACTATATAAATGTTGCCTGTCTTGGCCAGAGCACCTTCAGTATCTCACTCACCGGTTATCTACTGGCACTGGACAAAAAGGGCTTGTATCCGGAAAGATCCGGAATACTCTGGAATGATCCGTGGCAGATCCAACTTTATGCATCTGCCATGTATCCATAATGTTTCTGGCGAGAATACGGGAAGATCTGATCTGTCACAGATGTTTAAATGGATATTATCCGGATATTATATGGATATGTAACAGATGTCCATTCAGAGTTTGGATTTTTCAGGGTCCAATCTTGTCCATTTACGGAGAAATCTCAAAACGTATCTGTCAAAGATCCGGTGCACATTCATCAGGATATTGTCCGTAGTGTTTATATCCAGTGATCCAATGAAGAGCTAAGCTGACCAGAACACTAACACTGGGTTCATGTCTGCCCAACTGCTTGAATGTGTGTGTATTGTCATGTATCTGTGTGGTGGCTCTACATGCTTGCCTCTGCGTATGTGTGTGACCAGGTCTCCACTATGGAAAGGAGAGCGTCAGAAGCGGCGGCGGCGCTGACGTTCACAACTTCATCTCCTCTGGCTTTGTGACACTGGGTCGAGGCCATCAGAAAGGTAAAGTAGCTTCTCCTCTTTTTCCTACTCAGGAGATTGAATTAAGTCCTCTTTCTACTAACACCACACTGCATACCTACGGAATGCTAAAAGACCTGTGCAATGTTCCACTCACATCAACAAGAAGACACCCGACACAGGTGAAATACTTCCAGATTTTTCCCTATCCAGTCCCCATGAATTGCTGCCTCTACGTTTTGCAATTAAATACAAGCAAGCGCACACTTAGAACCAGTGATGGAGGACACTGGGTGGAGAAGGTGACTTTGTGCATGCATTCTCAACACATATGCAACCATTAGTCAGGCGGGGGCAGAGTTTTCCCGTGGGTAACATACTGATTAGTATGCAGCCACAGTGACAGAACTCTTGTGGTTTATTCCCATCCATTTTAGCTCCAACAAACACACAACACCTGTGTGTTTGTGCATGTGTGCGTGTGGAAAACCTCACGGGGGGGTTGCAAGTCGACCTCCTTTACCTGATCCTGCTTTCGAATGTTTAATTGAATGCTTGTACCATTTCATGGTAAATGACTGCCTTTGTAAAAAAAAAAAAAAAAAAAATTGACTATTTAAATATAATTTGCTTCCTCTGTGATGTACTTTGATGTATTTCCACTCTTCCTCTTTGCTATCAAAACCTGCTGATTTCCTGCTCATCATCCTAATTACAGCAGCTGATGACCTGCCATTGCTTTAATAAATACCAGTTCAGATTTAAGCGTTGCTCGGCAGACGTGTGTGTGTGTGTGTGTGTGTGTGTGTGTGTGTGTGTGTGTGTGTTCCTTTTCTACCAGCAGGAATGGATCCTCTTTCATCAAACATCATGGCTTTGTTTCCAAGTGCACAAAATTGCAGGAGCCTGGAAGTTTTTCTCCCACTCACTCTTCTAATGAGGAACCGTCGTATTTATGTTTACATGAAATTAGCTGTTTTTCTCTTTGCTCTTTGCTTCATTTGTTTTCATCCCCAGAGGGGGTCTGTTTCACAATGACATTCATATGCAGCTAGAAATCATAAAAATAATAATAATTTAAAAAAAAATCTCTGANCACTACCACAGATGAGTAATGAGGTTTTATGAATCCTGATTCTTTTAAGTAGATTTTCCTCCCTCTACAAATATCACAATAGCAGCTCTCCCACATCCCTGTACTTGTCATAACAGCAGCAAGAGGGATGGTTTAGCATTCAGCATCTGTGCAGTGAAAGCTGTGTTTTCTTGCAAACTGCAGTCTTTGATTCCTCCACAGCACAAACAAATAAAATGTGACAGATTGAGATTTTGGATTCTTAGAAAGCCGCGCTGATGCTTAAATTTCTCACAAAAAAAAAAAGTATGTGAAGCTTGTTGGAGAGCCCCGGTTCTTTTTAACAGTATTCGTCTTTCCAACATCTCTGTTTGGCCGTGTGCATGCCCAGAGGCAGGTATTACTGTGGAGTGAATCCTGAAATCAGTGAAACAGTGGTGTGAGGTTTGGTTTGGATGTTGCTGCTGCTCTGAATTATCTTTAGCATTTCATGTGCAGTCACTTCAGGACAGTGGGAGGAAACAAACCAGGCATGTCCCACTCTTTCATAGTCTTTAAACAAGTCCTCCTGTTTAAAAGCCAAATGGATTCAGCTGCATGTTAGTCACTGTACCTCCTTGACTGGCAAAAGAAAACCTACCTACTGTACATTAAAGTTAATGTTTCTGACAACATGTGCTAATCTTTCCAGTCGAATTACAAATAGTCAGAAAATCACTTGCCCCCTCTCTTGACCCAGCTCCAGATTCATCCAAAATCTGTGGATGGATTCTAAAATGTCCTACCAGCGAACCTGTGGGCTGATGTGAGTCACGTTAAGGTTAACAGCAAGTAAACAGTTTGACTGTATTTAAATCATCCCGACCTTCATTATGGTTTTTTTGGGGGGTTTTTTTTGGAAGAGGTTTGCACAGCTTGGTTTGTTCTGGCCAAGAGTAACAAAGCTGGAAAAAAAGAGAGAAAGCAAATACGTATTCACAGGTCAGTCAGTGGAAAAAATCTGTTTGCCACATGAATCTGAAAACAGATGTTGTCTTCTTCTATTATATATGTTTTTTGCCAGGTTGACAGAACAAAGTTTAGAAGTCATGATGTAGTCCTCTGGCTCGGATTAGCATAGCATCTGTTATAGCGCTTAATTACACAGGCGGAAGGTATGTTTGGTTGGTAATTAGATGGCAAGTTGTGTGTGTTTGTGCATGGGTGTGTGTGAGTGTTGTTGTAATGCAGTCCTTGGGGAGGACAGGTGAGGTCAGGGGTGGGTTTCCGGGCATCAGAGCAGCTGGATGCTTCACATCTGTGTAGCATGATACAAAACAAGGATGTGTTAAATGAGATCAGCTCTGAGCGCAGAAACGGGGAGTTTAAATTCGTGCTCACTGAGAATATAAATCAGCTTTTTGTGTCCAACCTTTCCCTCAGCGTGGCCGTTGGAATTCTACTTCAGGTAGGAACGACCCACATTTCTGAAAATGCTTTTAGCGATCTTTATACGGAGGTCAGGAACTCGTGTCAGGTCATCTCTGACAATCAGGAGGTGGTCCCGTGTGTTTTTGTGTGTATTTGTCCAAAGCTTAGGCTATAGTGACACATGCAATTAAATGGGACCAAGTAGACAATTACATGTAACCTGTTTGTCATAATACAGCAATTAACTGTGAGAAATCAGCAAAAATCTCAAATCTGTTGGCATCTACACACACACACACACACACACACACACACACACACACACACACACACACACACACAAGATACGCATTAAACAGAAACTAAACATTAACTACCTACATTCAGAGTCCAGCCAGAACCTCATTCATTTGAATTAGAAATTCCTTCACAAGTAGTGACGTGGTTGCTGCAAGATAAGCGCTCAGCAACTTTCCTCTTATATATTAACATAACCAGAATATAACTGATTAGCAATCAGTTGAGTTGAGCCTCCTATACAAAGAGATGCGTTGCAGATGAGTTGAGCTCATTGGTGCAGACTCACTCAAACTGACTGCAATGGCACACAGTCGGTTCAAGTTGGATTGCAAATGTTTGGGGACTAGGGGTGGGACTCGATTAAAAAAATTAATTGAATTAATTAGAAGCTTTGTAATTAATTAATCAAAATGAATCGCATTTTAATCACATTTCAATATTTAACATGATAAATATTAATTTAAGTTTGGCTGATGAATGAATCAATGTACATAAGCTTAAACTTCAAAATCTTGTTTATTTTCCCACCAGTCTCCTACACAGACCAACGAAGGGTGGAAGTGCTCCTGTG
>JASGAU010405611.1:14188-24551 GCA_030220045.1 Australoheros facetus
CTGCTTTTATCCCTAAAGCAAAGATAAAAAAAAAAAAAAAGCATAAAAATGGCTTTCTAAAATGTTTCTGCATAAAGACGTCTCACATATCCAGCAGCTCTGCGTCCAACAGCGTCTGTGGTGGGAATGAAGCTTCGCAGCTGTCAGTAGGTTTTTCCTCACATTGGATTATGTAACTGGATTTAGAGGATCCGTTATTGGCACCGATCAGACCACTTTTTATACAAATTACGGTAATTTCAAAGGGTTCACAAACTTTCTAGCGGCTGTGTGATGAAGGCCCCTGTAGCTCCCTGCCACTTTAATCTGCCCNCCTCAGGGCTTTAAGCGGGTCCTGCTATACAGAAAGAGTTGTTTTTGTTGTTGTTGTTGGACATCTCTGTATGTCGCACCATCTCTGGACAATGACAGGAGGAGCCCCCACGGCGTGCTGGGTATTCCGCTGAAGTGAACTTTACTGAAAACAGGATCTTCAGAGCAGCACACTAAATAGTTTTTATTGAAACTCCAGGCTTCGACACTGTGTCTTTATTTAAATGAGCTCTGCAGACAAAGACTGCCCGAACAAAAAGATGTGAATTTAAATGAACTTTATCGAAAGGCTCGGGGTGAACAGTGTTAATGAACAGTCAGGCTTCAACGGGGAGCCTTTATTTAAACAAAGTCTGTGAACAAAGAGGAACGAAATGACGGAGCTCTTTCAGAAAGCTTTATTGACAGCACACAGTGTTTACAGTCTTATCACTGTGTGAATGTGCCGCAGCAGGCTGCACAGAGGTAATCAGTACACAATCAATAAAAACATCAGAACAAGAACAATAACTTTGTGTTTGCATGACTGGATTTTGAGTTTTAAGGTTGGCACCGGTCTGTTTTATCATACAGTCTGAATACTGCATGAAAGAAGACACTGATCCCGGATCAGCCTGTAACGAGGCACTCAACTGTTACAGCATATATTTAGAGGGACAGGCTGAGCTTCAGGATGAGACAGTGACTAACAGGATAGTTTGTCCTGATGAGACGCTGCTTCGCCCTGATACTGTCAGTGTACACACCGTGTGTTTGTGTTACTGTGTGTATGTGTGTGCTCGCTGTGACTGTATCCTGCTGTGTTTAATGAAGGAGGAAGTTCCTGTTCTGTGGTACAATGAGCTGTTTTTACTGTCTCTGTGTTTCCATTTCCTCCCCTTGTGCTGCTCTTCCTTCCTTTTCCCTCCTCTATTCTCGGCTCTTTCTGTGGGTCTCTCCATCTGTCTGTATCTCTCCATCTGTCTGTCTGGGGCTATTTTTCATTAAAAATACCAAAATCATAGATTCAAGGAAGTGTAACCTGTGCAGATAATATCCTTCAGCTTTAGACCTTTGATTTTGATATTCAGAAAAATAAAACTCCAGAGAATTACCCTTTTAATAGAGTCAAACTCATCTCAGTGGTTAGATTTACGCATCTGTCCACTGAAGGTATCGATTTATCGATCTGTTTCTAGTCCTCGTTTAACAGGGCGCTCATTCTCAGTTTGGTTCTCTAGCCATCCTTAGCTTATTCTGTTTGCTGTATTAAAGAAAAAGTGTCTTTGGGACTGTTACGAGTTCTTAATTTCCCTTTTAGATGCAGTAGTTTGCACCTCTGGGTGTCCCAGAAGCATATTTTTTTTCTCTGACAGGCAGATGCAGTTTTGGTGTCTTGAATGTCGGACTGTTCCTTTTACGTGTTGCTATTTTTAAAGTTGGACTGTTGGACTTTCCTGGTCGCGCTGCTCCTTTACATGCTGGATGTTGGACTCTTCCTTTCAGTGTTGGACTGCTCCTTTAAATGGCCCCTGCCAGTGTTCAGTTTACAGACTGAAATAATGTGGTGTCACTGCCTCACACTGAAGATTATACAGTCTGTTTGTGTGTGTGTGTGTGTGTGTGTTAGTGTATAATTGGTATCTTGGAGTGCAGCTGTCTTCATTCACCAGCATCTGTTACACCCCCAACTTAGAAACACACACACACACACACACACACACATAGGGACATTAAATCATTCCTTCAGTTTGACTGCACACGCTCAGAGCTGCAGACGACACACGCAGACAAAGGTGGTACTGAATGAGCAGGAGTAGTAGCGCACGTGCAGCGGTATCGCAGGTGTGTGTTTTGAAATGTAAACAAAAAGCAGAATGCAGTGGAAGGTGTAAATAGAGATCAGAGGTGTGAGAGTGCAGGAATAGATCACATGTCAACTCCAGGTTTAAACATAGCTTGAAACTGACCTTTCATCAGTTTCCGACCTGAAACGAAGAGTTCAGCGGCAGCTCGCTGACTCTGCTACAATCAGTTTCTGCGCAAAAAAATCTGCATCAAAAAGACACTGTACATGAGGCTGACTCTGTGTGTGTGCATATATGTATGTGTGTGTGTGTGTTCCATATATGCAGATTACAGCTCTATGATGTCTCAGTTTGCAGAGTTACAACCATCAGATTAACTCCACAGATTAGTGTTTGAAGGCAGGCTGCCTAATCTACTGTGTGTGTATGTTTCAGTGTGTGTGTGTGTGTGTGTCAGGGGCAGGTTTAATGGGGATTTAAAGGACTGGTGGCCTATTTGGAAGCTTCAGTTTAATTTTTTCGGCACCAAAAATAAAAATTGAATGCCGAGTTCGGTTCAGTTTCACAGATCAGATAGAAGCAGCAGAAAGCAGAGGAGCGTGCTCCTCCACAGTAAGCACCCCCATTTCACAGTTTTAAAGAAAGCAATCTTGATCTGCACCCAAATTTAATGGATTATAGCTTCACCCATACTTCACCTCTCTGCAAAATCTTCATGAAATTCTGCCTGATTGTGAGTAATCCTGCTGAGAGAGAAACAAAAACAAAACTGAACCTGAGAAGACCTGTAAGAACAAAAGATTCTCCCCTGCTGGTATTTCAGACATAAAATATAAAAATCTGAAACAAACTGTGATTTAAAGTGATTTTAATTATGAAAACAATTCCATTTCTAGAAAAATATTCTCGCTCTTTCACTGTTGTGTTGCAAGAATGTGGCTGTATGTGCAGCATGAGCATTCATAAATAGGAATTTGTGAGTAAACTAATGAGCTGGCAGCTCGGCCCTGCAGTGCTTTGAAATGTTGCCTCGCACCAAGTGGGTCCAAGGTTCAGTCACTGGGCAGGGCTCTTCTGACTGGAGTTTGCATGTTCTTCCTGTGCTTGTGTGGATTTTCTCACAGAGCTCTGGTTCCTCCCACCACCGAGAAAACACGCCAACGTACTGCTGCCTGTGTTGTTCCAGGACGCTCACGCAGAAGGTTCAATAAAGAAAAGAAGAATTTGAATTTTGAATTGTTTGATGCAAAATGTATTTAACCCTCCCATACACATACGCGCGCGCACACACACACACACACACACACACACACACACACACACACACACACACACACACACACTTTAAGCTGTGGTATCAGTGCATCATTTTCTCTCTCGTTAATTAATTAAGCATTTCTTAGCTGCCCCGGAGTCTTCTGGAGGAGGTCAGGGTGGATGGAGGTATAAATGGAGAAATCTCTAAAACTGTGTACACGCAAAGGCAGAAATCCGCATTCATTTTGTCACATTTATTAAGTGGTTCATTGTCCTCTTTTATATATCTCAGTCTTTACTGAAGCCTTTGCAGAACTGGGCGCGCCCGCAGCAGAGAGGAAAAAGCTAAATTTGACCAAATATGAAACTGAGTCATTAAAGAAGTTTAGGGATGTGGTAAATGTGGTAAAATGAAGTTCCAGATTTTTAAATGAAAACTCAGTTATGTGTAGATTTAGCCTAGAAAATGGGCTCAAGCATGGTCTGATATGTGTGTAAAGTTCATGTTTGCATGCTAATTAACCGCACAGTTAAAAAATTGCAGTCACGGTTGAATCGCATTTTCCTCAAAATGTGTTCGCAGCTGCATCTCAGTTCTAGAGGCACCTTTGTCACTGAATACCAGAGTGTCAGTGACGAGCCCGCAGCCTGTTGTTCAGACATTAAAGCACATCTGAGCTGTTAGTTATGAAAATATTTGCAGATGAGTCTCTGTTAGCTGATGATGCAACGCTCAGAAACACTGTCAGTCAGGGTCGGGGCTCCCGCGGCACCCCTTCCTAACGTGCTGTGGGTCTGGTTCCTCACATCCCTGCAGATTTACACGACTGCATCTCAACAGCGTTAACGATATGAGCTTTATATCAACGCATTTAATCCAAACCGGTGAAACCTTTTGCCCAGAGTCAGATAAACTGGTTTGTCCAGTTTATTTAGAGAAGTGTGAGCAGGAGGATTCTGACCCAAACTTCCTGATGAAACATCCAACAGTTTACAGACATGCTGCTGCTTTATCTGAGATCTGCTGCCTGCTGCAGAGGGCTGCACATGAAACACACAAGACTTCGAGATGAGATATAAGGAACACGAGAGGATTGGAAAACACGGAGACGCAGAGAGATAAAAGATGAGGAGATAAAAATGGAGAGATTAAACAGTAGAATAAAAATCACAGTGCGGTGGAAGATCTAAATAAACCAAAGGCGCCGACACAGAATGAAATCTATGAGATGACAGTCTGGTTCTGGTGAAGAGCCAGGTTGGTCTCTCTTATCCAGGATAAGGTTCATCAACTGCTCTCTTCTACTCAGCTTGTTTAGAAGGTGTAGAGGTGTGAACGAGGATGTTTGTCAGTTACCGAAAGGCAGAGATTGTTGAGAAATGTGTGATTTTTCACAGCTGTGAGGCCTTTTGGTTTCCTCAGAGGTGACTGTGGTCAGAGTGAGGTGACAGTTTTCAACCATCACAAGTTTAAACCTGAAGAGAAAATGTGACAGCTGGATTGTGAGAGTTTCATGAGTGACCCTCTGCCACTGTCTTCATATTCAAATATAAAACAAGTGTCGTATAAGTAGCAACAGACTTAAAGCTGTAGGTTTAGAGATCTGGGAGTCACGAGATGGGTCTTGTGACTATATAAAACAATATAAATGTCTTTATGCTTTAATGAACTACATTTGATTAGTAGGAAACATAAATACATACCAGGGAAGTCTTTCAACAACCACAGGGAAGAGATAAAAAAAGAAAATTCAAGATGCTTTTTTTTTTTAATCAAAGCAGACGTCATACATTTAGAGGCAGGAGCAAAATTTTCAGGAAAGGGGCAAAAATCAATTACAAATAAATACAGGTACATTATGAACAGCGGGAATTTCTGATTACTATGAGTATAAAACAATCTGGACACTGGGTAATGCTAAAGAGGTGGTGTATGTATACCCAAAGGAGGATGATTGGATAATTGGTGACAGGTGAGACTGATGAGAGCAGGTCATATAATTACAAAGGAGGGAAAAATCAAACTGACAGAGTTGCAAAGTGTCCAGGATTGCTGCAATAAATGAGGAAATTATTAGGACACAAACTTGGTGCAATGAGTGCCTTACCAGGATGGGTCTTTTCAGCCCTGAGCAGTGTCGGCAGGCATAAGTTTCTGCATCAGCAGCCACCAGCAGGAAACATGCAACAACACTTTGATCAGATCAGGACTTGTCTAATGGATTTTGACAGCAAGACACGACCATCATGAGGTCAACCTGAAACTATAATAATGCATCTGTACCCTCCGATTTACCAGGTCTCCCACTGTGACGACGTGCTGTTCAATACTGATCAATACCAGTGTATCGCAGTTGAGCCTCAGCTGGACAGGCTGCAGTGTTTTACGCAATAACTTGCTGCAACCAACACATTTTGTTTTATTGGTTAGTGCACTCTGGAGTTCATGTGGACCACATCTGTGTACTTCAGAGCCACAAAGGTGTGAGCGAGGAGGTTGGGGTGGATAGATGGGTCCACTTTAGCACACCTTGATCTGTTTAAAGAAAGATCTCAAAGTTTTTAGAAAAACATATTTTCCTTCAACTTAATTGCCTCCTGTCAAATCAGAATCGTGACAGATCTCAAGCAGTTTTTAAGAGTCTGCCCTTTGTACTTCAGACTCAGGATGTTACACTGTTTGAACTGTTAAGATCTTCCTGCTGCTGTCGACTGAATCTCGTGGACTGAGTTAATCATGTTGTTGTTATTCAAGGAGCTTCAGTGACTTTCCTCCAATATCAATACATCAGACTCTGTTATTGCAAGTAACATGTCGTCTTCCTATGTGCCACCTTTGGATTTGGATCTGCCGCTTTGAATTGCACTTGGCGATGTGAGGCTTGGATGCAGCTGCTCGGCCATGGAAACCCATTCCGTGAAGCTTTCTACACACTGTTCTTGAGCTGATCTGAAGGCCACATGAAGCTTGGAGGTCTGCACGCTATGCACCTCAGCATTCACTGACCCCACACTGTGATTTTACGTGGCCTACCACTTCCTGGCCGAGTTGCTGTCGTTCCCAATCGCTTTCACTTTGTTATAATCCCACTAACAGTCGACAGTGGAATATTTAGTAGTGAGGAGACTTTACGACTGGACTTGTTGCACAGGTGGCATCCTAGCAGGGTACCACGCTGGAATTCACTGAGCTCCTGAGAGCGACCCATTCTTTCACTAAAGATAATAGAAGCAGTCTGCATGCCTTGGTGCTTGGTTTATACACCTGTGGACATGGAAGTGACTGGAACACCTGAATTCAGTGATTTGGATGGTGAGTGCATATATTTGGCAATATAGTGCATGAGGTTGGAAGGCTTGTTATTGGTTAATGAGTAACATGATGCTTGAGTTTAGGCTTTTCAGTGGTTTCTGGAGGGCTTAAGCAGTGTGTGAAGAAATGCAGTGGCACTATCATCTGTGATCGCTGAGGTTTTTTTTTCTTTTGTGAAAATAAAACACTTATCAGGAGTCAGCAGACGAATCTCAGGTAACCAAACACTGAAATGATTCCTGTAAACATTCAGTACCCTAGCAACAGGGCAAAGCCTCCATTAACAAACATCAGCTGAACAGGTTATTGTCTAGTTTCCTAATATATACCAGTCTCCATTTTTATTCAGGCCAGTGTGGTATTGTTTCTCAAAAGAATGATGCAAAACTCTCAGTCTAGATTTTTTTTAGCTTTTTGGTTTCGGTGCTGCATAAAATAGTTTAGGTGGTAGGGAAAACCCTGGATTTTGACGTCCACAAACTTCCTGCTGCCGAACACTGGGCTGAATGAGAACGCTGAGCCGAGTGACGACAGAACTGATATTTACTCCGATGGATGAATGAATGCATGGGTGAATAGCCTCTGTGTGTTTGTCTGAGACCCCCTGACCTCACTACGGGATCACTTCCTCTGGCACTCGCACTGTTAGATGTCACCATCAGACTGACTGTAAACCGGCCGGATGTGCTGGGTAGGACGCAGACCTCCCGAAGAGCCTGAACCCAGAAGCAACAACTGTATGTTTAAACACATCAGTCAGCATCTTCTGCTCTTCCAGCTCCTGGTTGTGGTTCTTTGTTTACTATTACAACAGAGAAACAAGCTTTAAAAACCTGTTTAGCCTGCATCAACTGTCGAATCCCACATTTAAAACATTAATAATGTTGCTTTCAGAGAGATATTTCAGCTTTAATTGCACCACATTTAATTAAACGGACTGTAAACTGTGTTTATTATCCCACTGCATTTAATGACAGTGTGAAAACAGATTTAATTGTTATAGTGGCAACGCTGCAGACAATTATGAGCTGATTCTGCAGCTCCGCTCAGCTTTATAGCAGGTCATCCTTTTGTTCAGCTGTCCAGCTACAACTGTACGGTTCTGCCTCACTCTTGGCGTCGTTTAATGGAGAAACGGCTATAAAAAGCCACATGCAGCAAACGACTAACAGACAGAGACGAGCTGCTGAACATAACGGAGCTCTGCATTAAACAAATATAAATGTGAGTTTCTGTGAAGTATAAAAATTAGCATAAAGGGGCATAAAGGTCAAAAATCTGTGCAAAAAAAATACAATCAAAACAAACAAATCAGCAAAAAGACTGAATCTGCAGCTTCATTTAAGCAATAAACTGTGTGAACTGAAAGTTAATGACGCTCCAGGCGCGGTTATTTGTCTTTAGAGTCGCCTTCGTTCAGGAGTTTATATCACAAGACAAAGAAAATTCTCCACATTGTCGACAGTAATCCTTAAAGCGTGACTTTACAAGCTGCTGAGTCCTAAAATAGAACAAATCTACAACATCTGCGTCTGACTTCAGCTCAGCTTAAGAACGAACATCTTCAAAGAAAAACGTGAAAACACGACTAAGACACAAACTTGCCAAAGATTAATGTAATGTAAGCGCCCTCCTGTTAAAATATGATACAAACAGATTCTTAGGATCATGTTTTATTGCTGTGAGAGAGAGTGAAGACAGTAACACAAACACACAGCAGGGTTGTAATTCCAGGTTTTTTGTCTTCAAGGTCGCCTAACGCCTCAGCTGGCTTTGCGCCGTTGGCCGTCCTTCATTTCTTTTAAACAGCCTGACAGAAGCTGCCCTCAGACGCCTTTTAGTGTTTCAGTGTTTGTGGTCTGATGTCTGTGTTTGATTAACAGGGGGCGGAGCCACAGGCTGTGTTCATTAAAGGACAGGTTCAGATTTTAAAGTCTGCCTTCGACTGACTGTCAGGGGGCCTGTTCACACTTTAACAGATGTTTCCAACCCTCAGTCATCATGTGAACATAGTAACCTCAGCTGAAGATGCCAAAGTACTTACACTGATGATTCTTTGAGAATGAGGGGATGTGTTGATGAGCAGGAGGATTATCACAGCTGTCAGAGAAGCTCCTCTTTCCCTGTTCTTATTAAACTGGAGAAAATGTCCGGTTTTAAAGAGAAGTTCTGAATGCAGTTCAGGCCGAACCCTCTTTAAATGTGCTGATGTCAGGTCTCGAGTGTGTGCAGGTTAATAAGCGGGAAGCAGCTGTATTGACGAGGACAGATGAGCAGGAGCTGCTCGATCTATAGATCATCAATCAATAGCTGCGGTGATTGATTAGCTGTACACTCCACGTAGCTCATTAACTCATTATAGGCTCCGGCAGGCAAACAGGAAGTGATTCATTGCTTGACCTCACAGTTGGCCTTGATGGCAGATGGCTGATGAAGAGCCAATAAAGGCGTAATCCACCCAAAACACAAGACCGTGGGCGCAGAGCCAGGAGGCGCAGGAGACAGTTTGACAGAGGTGAACACGCCTGTTTCCACAGTTTCCCAAATCAAATGATGACACAAGCCTTAAGGGACTTTAGACCCCCCGGGGCCCCGAGCCACTGCCTGCTTCGCCCTGATGACAATTCTGACATCTCAGACTGTGGATGGGGAAATGCCTGTGATTACACATGAAAATAATGTCGAAACCATTGATTTATCAGTGAGTTGATCAGTAATTCATCAGCAGTGCTGGCAGTTGGTGTTGATTAACACCTGAACCCTGAGGGTCAGATAGACCTGCCGTATCTGAGAAGTGGGAGTTTCTCAACATGTTGACTGAGAGAAAAAGTCTTAACCATAAAATCTGATTTCACTAACAGACACTCATAGACTGTATATAAAAGATGGATGCCACCATTGCGACATCACCAACTGCGTTCTGAAGTTATGTCTTAAAGCTTCAAATTTAAATTTTAGATTTAAAAACAGACACCATGAATGAGGATCTGACTGTGAAACCGAGAGAGTCCCAAGAGTGGCGACTTGGGATTGACAGCTCATTAATCAATGAGGTCCCTGGCTTATCTTCCTTTCTGGCTCTAATATAACCATAATTTTCAAACATGAACTTCATGTTTTATTTAGTATGACTTGAAACTGGTGATTGCACCCATAAACTCAAGAGCGGGGGAGCTGAGGGCCAGTTTCCCACAGTCTTCCGTACAACTGGAAGTCTTCTTACAACCAGAGGAGTTGCCCCCAGCTGGTCTAAAAAACTTTAATTATAGAATTAAAGACAACTTTTTCTGGCAATCTGTCGCTGATCCTTTCAATGTCCTGATGGATGCTGCCGTCTCAAGATTAACACGGAAGCAAATGGTCTTAAATTAAAAGTTTATGTGGGATTTCGCAAAAGTTTTGCGGGATCATGCAAAACTGCATCTTTTTTTTTTTCCTCCCATGTTTTTTTTCTCCCGTGTCCCTTGTGGGGTTCTGCAGTTTTCTCTGCTTGGGGCCGAAAACTTTAAAAAATGAACATCATGTTGTATTCACTAAGACTTTAAAGTAGTGATTGACTCCATAAGCTCATCAGTGAATTGTTTTTTGATCCCATAGACCAGGGATCCTCAAATCCAGGCCTCGAGGTCCGGTGTCCTGCAGGTTTTAGATGTGTCCCTGATCCAACACACCTGAGTCAAATATAGAAGTCATT
>JASGAU010405616.1:0-11121 GCA_030220045.1 Australoheros facetus
TCTTGTTAGACATAATGTTTCTGAGATTTTTAGGGCCAACTATAATAACCTCGGGTTATTATATTTGAATTTAATAAAAGAAATAGAAGAGAAGAATAGAAGAAAATTACAGAACACTGTCATGGTACTGGATCTGGGACCCAGCATTTTGTGGTTTTTGGACTTTTGAGTTTATCTTTATGTTTGGTTCGATTCTTGGTTTGCCTCCCATGTAGTTACTTCCTGTATTATTTTGCTAGTCCACAACCTGCCTGCCACACAGCCAGCCTTTACACATCCAGACCTTTACATCATTAAGACATCCCTGTAGTTTAAGAACTTGTTTTATGAAATCTGGCTTCATAAATAAATAAAGTTGGGTATCATCTGTGTAGTGATTAAAATTTATTCAGTGTTTTAAAATAATAAGGGAAGCATGTTTAATGTAAAATGTATTGGTTCCAGCACAGAAACCTGAGGAACTTTTGTGGGTGAGGAAGACTAACCATTTACATGCACAAATTGGAATTGATCAGATAAATACAATTTAAATCACCACTGTGCATTTCCTGTAATACCTACAGCATGATCTAGTCTCTGTAGGAAAACATTGTCATCAGTGGCATTGAAGGCTGCACTGAGGTCTAACAGGACAAGCACAGAGACGAGTGTCATTAGTTACCTTCACTGATGCTGTTTCTGTGCTGTGATGAATTCTGAAACCAGGCTGGAACTCTTCAAATCAGCCATTTGTCTGCAGATGATCAGTTAGCTGTTTACAACTATTCATTCAAAAGTTTAGATTCAGCTAGATTTAGTTGAAAATATAACATTATGTGCATAAACACATAAACACACACCTTTTATTTACCTTTGATTCTCAGAAAATGTCCCTCCAAAAATGTCATAGCATGCTGTCTGACAGTAGTAAAAACCAGTGATAATCATCGAGCAGCAGTATGGGTTCATGCCAACAAAGAGCACTACACATGCAATGTTTGCTTTGAGAGTGTTGTTGGAGAAGTATCGGGAAGGTCAGAGGGAGCTGTACTGTGTCTTTGTGGATCTAGAGAAATGATATGATTGGGTACCAAAAGAGGAGCTATGGTACTGCATGAGGAAGTCATGAGTTATAGAGAAGTATGTGAGGGTGTTGCAGGAATCTACATCAGGAATCTTTCTGAGCCCATTCTTCTTTGCAGTGATGATGGACAGTTGGACAGATGAGATCGGGCAGGAGTCTCTGTGGACTCTGATGCTCGCATGTACGACACTGTGATCTGTAATAAGAGCAGGTAGCAGATGAAAGAGAGCCTGGACAGGTGGAGGTATTTTCTGAATACATTATATTCATTTTTTGTGTGTTTTATTTTATTTTATGAAAGATAAACACAATTGTGATACATGTATATGCAAACTTAAGCACTGCTGTGGTTGGGCTTTCAACCAAAGGTGTACAAAGGGTTTTTTCTTCCTCCTACTTTATATCAGGTAGCTGCTTCCACTTGTACCACTGTTTTATCAAAAAAGCAAGTGAAATGGCACTATATATATATATATATATATATATATGATTACAGGAGCAGCAAAATGTTGTGAAAGGGTTACACACATGACCACACCTGCTCCTCCATCATGCTCTGACAGTTTTCAGTCACACTTTCATGTGGTTTGAAGTCTTTGTTGGCAGTTACAGAGAGATAAGGGGAGGTAGAAATCAACGGGCCATTTCAGTAAAAGTATGGTTTAAGAATTTTGATGCACCCTCAGCCTGTCTAAATTAATAGTGGATGAACAGATTGCAATAATTACAATAAAAGGAGAATTAATAGAACAATTTCATAGTGTAAAACTGAAGATGCTGTTCAATGAAAAAAGAAAGAAAGAAGCAAATTATTGAGCAACTGCAACTAAAATAATCAGTTCAATTTATTCAGCTAATGTTAGTTTGCTGAAGCATGTGCCGCTGAAAGCTCATACTGAGAGCTGTTCTGAGTAAAAAGCCTCAAAGGACAACAAAAGAGTCGCCATTTGTCAAATGGCCACAAAATGTGCAGAAACCACAGCTTAACACATCTTTTACAGAAGACATTCAGACCACTGAATCACAGTTTCAGCATTTAAAATTATTAATAGTTCATGAGAACTCTATCAAGCTTTGAAGGTTAGGCCCATTGAAGCAGGAAACCTTTGCATGTATCTTTCGAGTATAGGAATCTCACATTTGTTGGAAAATAATGACAAATGGCATAAAAGACACACATTTTGATGTATTTCTTTATTATAATCTGTGCAGTTTAGGAATTTTCCATATATTTAACAAAGCTGCTAAAAATCCAAAGCTGTCTCTGCGACAAATGACACAATTATGCTGTGCTCTTTCACTTTGTCTCTGTGTCAAATAGACTTCTGTGTGAGGTATCTACACCTCTTGAGTGTATGTGTGGTTTTGGCCACATTTCCTCTCATTGCCCCCTGCAGCTTTCCTTCAAACTCACTGGTGAACACATGCAATGTAGCTCGCATTGTTTGAGAAGGCCTCTTTTAAGTATTGAGATGTCTGTTTCAAAACATTCTTGAAATCTTTAATCTTTGAAATGAAGTGGTTCTCACAGGGTGTTTGCTTAAAAGTGTGGTGCAAGAATTTAGCACATAGATTGTATATCAAAGATGTAAGCAGTTCCAAGGTGTGGACAGTTAATCTAACTCAGCAGTGCCTTAAACATGCATTCTTTCAAATAGTTGTGAAAAGATGTTCAGCTGAATAAAATGGAAAAATGACCCTATTGCTTGACCTATGAGCTCAGTAAATACTTTAATGGTTAGTTTATGATCTAAAGTCTTAATACCTCATGGTGATTAATTAGTAAATTGTGGTCCCATTTATAGTCAAAAAAGAACAATAAGAAAGGGTACGCTTAAGGTTGTGGTTCACCTTTAGTTTCTGTGTCAGATTGATTGCTCATCTGGTCTGGAGAGAGCTAAAATACTCATATTAACTACTAAGACTTCATGAGCCTTTGGGTGATGTCTATAAATATTTATAGTATAAATTTCTACAGAAACACAAATTTCAATCATGCTTTAAGTGATCAGAGTAAAGGCACTGGTACTGCTAACACACTGCGTCCAAAAGCTACTAATAATATATCTTTCATCAAATAAAAACATGCAACATATTTGCTAAATAGGCAGTGGCCTATTTCTGCTCTGAAACATTGATCGCTTTGTGACTAAATGTTCCATTTGTGTATGAAGAGCTCAGTAATGTGAGACACGAGTGTTGGATCTCTGTTGCTCACCAGGTGAGTGTGATTCTTTGCTAGTGAAAAAAGATATGATGGAAAACTTATATTTGTACCCTAACTGTAAATTTCATGGCACAGTATTAGATAAAGGTAACCCAAGTAAATACAAAATGCAGTTTTATCATTTAATTTATTAAGGGGAAAAAAGTGAAAAAAAAAACAAAACTGTCCAAACCCACCTGGTTGCTGTGTGCCCCGAAACCTAATAACTGTATAGCGCTGCTGACTATCCCAGCCTCATCCACACTATGCATTTTAGGTGATGTGTGTGAATTAGATATAGAAGCACATACATCACACATAATTGTTACCGGTCTGCCCTGGTTGATGTTGGTGGTGGGGCTCGGGTGGGTGTTTTCTTGCAATCTTGGGGTGTGGGACCTGGGGAGCTTGAAGTGGCAGGTTCTGACGCTGGGCTGGTTGGCTGGCATCTTCTGCTCCTGTTCCGGTGCACGGTCTGGGACCCTGGCGGTCAGGGTCGCCCGGTTTTCTGGTTGGGTCCCTTCCTGCCTGGGCATTGTCCATGCCCCCTCAGCCAATTGGCTTTCTCCTTCCAGGGGGTAGGCTTCTACCTCCTGGTCTTATTGCCCACGCGTCGGAGGGTGGATTTGTCTTTGTCTTTACATGTGGGTGTGGTGGTTCTGGGTCCCAGCTCTTCAGTTACTTTGATTAATTCCAAGAACATATATGTCAGTATTTTTTAAGGTGACAAGTGATGAATATATCTTATATGTTGTATCTTTGACATTTTTTACCTTCTCATCTTTTCTGACTGTTTTTTCACTTGTTTTTGCATTTGTCTAGGGTCAGTTTCAATACTGGTAGCATGAGGCAATTCCTGGACCATACAGAGGTTGCACAGGTAGCTCAGCCCACTGTTTTGCTGTGCTATTTAAAAACGAAACTTTTTTTTTAGCAGTGTATTTAATAATATTTCTTCCAATGGAAATCCTCTAAAACTGATGCAAAATACTTCACCCTGAACATTTTTTTTAAATTCCTGCGATGTTGCTACAAACTTAATAAACATACCTTAATGTGTTGAATGGATTTCATTGAGGGTTTAGAAAGGTACAAAGTAATGAACATCTGTTTTGCAAAATAATATTTTGGTACTAAAAGTATTATTTATTTACATAGAGATTCACGAATCATTCTGATGCACAGTAACAATTTGAATAAATTCTAGAAACATTTTATTACAAGACTGCAACAGTATGGGAAGCAATAATTGAGGCAATAAACTGACTTTTAGTTCATTGTTTCAGATTTTTTTTTGTCTCGATACAGATTATAATGCAAGGTACTCAGAATCACTGCTCTGTCAGCTGAGATACATATTAAACAACATTTTTACAGTATAATAACCACACATGAGAAAATTCTCATTTCAGCAGAGAAATGACAGTTCGGCTGCAAAATAAACTTACCAAAAAGCAAAGATTACCTAGGTTATTGCATACAAAGAGATGCTAAGCAGACTAGCTAATTCACTAATCCAGCCCAAAAACTTTGCATGCTGTGTCGATCCGCTGCCTCGCCACTGTTTTTGCATCCTTTAATGCACCACTGTCAGCTTTCATCGTGGTAAAGACAACAGCAGAAAACATCCATGTGTCCTTATTCTGGGAAAATATATCAAAGAAAAATACTGGAAATATTAAAAGCCAAACACCATTAAGCTTTTTATTATTATTTTATGAGGATAACCCTAGCTTTAAATACTTTACCTGTTGTTTTTTCTGATCATTAAAGTTTTTCTGCAGAACAGGAACTTATGGAATATGTAGATAACAATTAATACAAATGCAAAACTTCATATTTCAATTTTTTTGTTGAGAGAACTATGATCAACTTTACTTACCTTCACAATTATCCGTGCTGTTTTGTTTCGACGTGCAAATGAGGACGGCAATAACAATCAGACAAAGAGCCAAAACAACACACAGCAGAAAAATAACCATCCTGGCACTCTGTGACCACATGCAGTCTCCTGGATCAATATTAAAAGACATAAAATAACAGATACATAAACAGTGTTTATTATCACCTCTTGATGAAATTGCTGTGAATGTGAAATAAAAATTACTTGTTTTATACCTAAATACTAACTAATAAATTTACACACAAATAATTTTCTAATTATCACACAGGTACCTTGAATATTCAGTGCAGTTCCATTTCCAAATAATATCTCCCCACATGTGGCCACAGCACAGTAATAAGTCCCAGCATCAGAGGAGCTGACGTTCTTAGAGAAGCGATAAATACATCTCTTCTGAGTCTCAGATCTTGTTTCACATTCATTATGTTTATTTCTATCAGTGTAGATGATGTTTGGATAAGATGACCCGTCTTTGAACCACATGACGTGATGCTCTCCTGAACACGTCTTCTTGTCAGAATCAGAGAGCACTGAACACTCGAGCATCACTGAGTCTCCTGGACGGAGTGGATCTGATACCACTGGCCACTGAACAACAGTATAGCTTGATGTTCTTTGAGCGTTTCCTGTGTAATACAAAAAATAAATTCTTCAAGACATATACAGAGAATATTTAAGAGTATGTAAATGTGGATGTGTAATCACCTTTAACCAATAAATATGTCCCGCTCCAGTTAGTTCTGATCCATTCTGTGAGTGCACAGTGATAGAGTCCCTCATCTTCTTGGACTGTTTTCAAAATGGTCACATTGCTAAAATTATTATCATTATGTACTTTAAATCTTGATTTTGAAAATTCAGGACCATACTGAGGAGCGGCAGATTTAAACAGTGTCATGATGAGTTTAAGAGTATCCCCGACACTCTGCTTATACCAGTGGACTTCTCCACTCTGGAGCCCCTTGGGTAAAGAACATGTTAAGGTCGCTGATTCACCAAGCTGAACTGTTTCCATTGGAACCAGAGAATCTGAAGTAAAATAAATAAATAAACATAATAAGTAAATTTAATAAGTAAATAAAGCAGTAACTACATAAAAGTGCTAATGTAAAAATGATAATTCTCTTAATCATTAGGATAAGTATAAGCTAAAGAAATTATTAGAATTAAAAAAGCACTTACATCCTTGATGAAGAAAAATCGCTGTAATCCATACCATGATCATCTTGACAGTGTGTTTTGTTAAGGATGTTCTTCAGTGAGTGAAGGAGGTGGGATGGTCATAGCTTATACTGTTAAAATGCATCTGATTGGTTAATAGATTCAAAAGTACACTTCCTCTCACATTGGTCTCATCCCTGGCTTTGTGAAACGTATCACCTCCTTTTCTCTTTTATTGCAGTTATCCAGGTTGTTTACTTTTTTTTTTTTTTTTGCGTGCTGGTTCTATTGTGTACAAGCTGTCTTCTGAATTTGTCTTTTAATTTAAAAGAAAGCTACCTCTGCTCGTGGTATGTACTCTGCTGCAAGAAATTTATTAAATTATGCATCTCAGAGAAATACTATATAAACAAGGGGGTAAAATATTTATTTTCCCCTCATAAGAAATGAAGAGCAGGCTCAACCAACGTCCCCTTTAGAGCTGGTTTAGCACAGATGAAAAACAGAATTAAAGTCTATGTTCATAACACATTTCAGTGCAAACCATCTGAAAAAAGTCACATACACACCAACTCCATGTTGGTGGTAGAAGACAATTCAGAATAATTTCAAGCTCAGAACACAAGATTTTAGCATAAAAATTCCACACTCCACACTTACATTCCCACAGCAGCAAAAACAGCAGCTCTTACCGACAGAAAAGTTCAGCATCAGCATTGACAGGTGATGCAATTTTATTATAAAAATTCCACACTTGGTGTACTGTAAAGTAAGTCTGACATTGGCAGAGTGTGGATGGTAAAGGAAGATAGAAAGCAGTGCTGGTTGGTTGGTGCTTAATGGAGTGTAATGCAGGGTTGGCAGGCTTTTTTTCCTAGGAACAGTAGAAAGTTGAAGGGCAACTATTACACTCTAAACTACAGGAGATAAATCTGTCACATGGTAACAAGAATAACATGGAAGCCAAAAGTAGCATGAGGGAAACTTTATGGCAATTTGAATTTGGCCATAATGGTTGTAAGGACTAATGATTATTGGGTTTAAATACTGACTGTGGTCTCTGGAACTTGAAGAAGTGACTAGACTTCTTTAAATTTCCTGAATACGTTTCAGCTCTCATCCAAAAAGGCTTCTTCAGTTCTAAAACTAAATGGTGGTTTTGAACCACTGATTGTAACAACCCAGACCTTTTTTTCACACCTTGGCGCATGTGATTACACACGTAAACAACAGTGGGTCAATGAACACCTCCAGGAGACTACGCCCACTGGGGTTTAAATACCACCATTTGGTTTTAGAGCTGAAGATGCTCTAAAACATGAGATGTGAAACATCTTCAAGAAACTTAAAGAAGTCCAGTCGCTTTTTCAAGCCCCATGGAGGGGCATTTAAATGTATGCCTACACCTTCATTCTCAAGATATAAAAGTTCATATCCGTGTTTTATTCTCTGAGAAGGGGTACCCTTCACCAAAGAAATGAAAACACAAAGGTATCGCATCTTATTAAAATGTCTTCCTTCTCACCTCAAGTCTAATCTCCTAAGCTGGTCAGGGCTCTAACAAGCAAAAACATGCCTAAACATGCTTATTTTTTTTCCTGACATTGTCGCCATTACTTACTGTCAACAGACTAGTTGCCTTGATTATAGACATTATTAAGAGGTATGCCATGCAAACAACAAGAAACACATTATTTATTAATCTAGCTTTCCACAGAACAGTACTAGTGCCTTTATTTGTACTAGATGTCCCTCTATAGTTGAAGCACACCCTCCAGTCCCCCTTCTTGTCACCCCCACTCACAGTCACGTCATCCCTGCTCATCCCCAGACTCTGTTTCCAATACAGAACTTATAACAGTGGAATTGAAGAGCTCGTCAAAGTGTTTCTTCCACTGCTTGGCTAACCTGAGGTCAGCAGGATCCTACTACCATTGTATAGAGTATGAATAGAGCATGCTTCCCCTTCCAGAGCTGTCTGACAGTTTGCCAGAATCACTCTGAGGCTGACTGAAAGACTTGTTCCATGGTTTCACCAAACTCCTCCCACACCCAAGTTTTTGTGTTAATCACTACCAGAGCCACACACTGCTTGGCCTGCCTGAACCTCTCAGCTGCCTCTGGAGTCCCACAGGCTAACCAAGCCAAGACAGCCTCTTCAACCTGACGGCTCCCTTCAACTCTGTTGTTCACCATCTGGTTCTGGGATTACCGCCACAACAGGCAACAACAACCTTGTAGCCGCAACTTCTTGCAACTGATTCAGCAATGGAAGTGCAGAGCATGGATCACTCTGGCCCAATTTGACCACCTCTCTCGGAATGCAATCAAGGCTAAATTGGAGGTGGGAATTGAAGCTCTCCCAGACTGAGGCCTCTGCCAGGTGTTCCCAGTGCATATTAAGTGTGTCAGTTCTGTCCAGCATCTTCCCCCACCCTTTGATCCAATTCACCACCAGCTGGTGATCAGTTGACAGCTCGCTTTATCTGAGTGTCCAAGGAATACAGCAGCAGATCTGACTATACAATTAAATCACTGACCTGCAAGCTAGGATGTCCTGGTGCTAAGTGCACTTAATAACACCCTTATGCTCAAACACAATGTTCATTAAGTACAAACTGTGGTTAGCACCGAAGTCCAATAAGACCACCACTCAGGTTCAGATCGGTGCATGCCACTCCTCCCAGTCACACTCCTTCAGGTCACACTGTTGTTGACCACATGAGCATTGAAGCCCCCCAGCAGAAGAATGGAGTCCCTAGATGGAATCCTCTCCAGCACCCCACCCAATGACTCCAAGAAGGTTGGATGCCCTGAACTATTTTTTGGTGCACAGGCACAAATGACAGTCAGGATCCATTCCCTGATCTGGAGGCAAAAAGAAGCAACCATCTCATCCACCAGGGAAAACCCCAACATACAGGCAATGAACTGGGAAAGATTCAAGTATACCAATCTGTTCCCATTGCCTCTCACCTAGGGCAACTCCAGAGTGGGATAGAGTCCAATCCTGGCTTTGTAACCCTTTCCAGACTGATAGATTGTATTTACATGGCATGATGTGCTTTTTGTTTTTTTAAGTTCTTTTAACCGTCTTCAGTTTCTCAAACAGGTTCTGTTTAAGTGATTTTTTGATTCAACAGGTCTGTTAGTAATGTGGCTGATGAAACTGAACTAAGCTTTTTCTCCCTCTGAGAGTCATACACCCAATTTGAGGATATGCTACTTAAATTGAACGTGCTGCGTGCGCCAATTAAATCACTGCTTAAATGTTGTGGTGACCACCAGCTTGGCAGACCACAAGTGCTGACTGGTGTAGTAGTTGTGCAGTGATGGTGTTGTACGGGGAGACCAAAGTGCTTTCTTGTGGTGAGGCAAAAGTGCTAAAAATCAGACTAGAAGCAACATTTTGATACTAGACTGTGTTTTATTTGACATATTATTAAATTGTTTACATATTAGGTTGTTACATTCAAATTTGTTTCCAAAATAATAGACATTTTATTACAGGTTTATAGTCTTTTTTCACAAATACAATTTCTTGATAATTTACATTTTCAAACTTTGTAATTTTCTTTGTCGTGATACTTCCCTCCTTTTCTCTGACGGAGACGGTCGCATTCTATCGCTCTCCTGCCTTCCTGCCCTCCGCCATCTCTCCTGCTTGCTGCTTGCTGTAAGTGCGTCTCTTACACACTGACTGAATAAGAATAAGATTAAGAAGCAACATGGATCTGGTAAACTGGGCCCTCAACACCATTGATCGAATTTTCTCCACTATGAAGTCGGGGAAAGGGGAGCCTGCGTGTGCGAGTGGAACAAACCCCGTTGGATACGTCTTCAATCCTTGGAGCTCGAGGAGACCTGTGTGCCTCTCAGCACTGGCGGTTGAGGACATGGAAGACGTATACATATCCGGCTATTTGGTAACGGGATCTCTTCTGTTTGGGCTTGGAGGATACCTGATTTAACGGGAAATTAAGGAAATCTGGGCAGCAGTTCGACATCTGCTGAGACTGCACAACCAGATGGATGGGCTGTGCAGAGCCGTACAGACTCACACTCAGAGCCTGTTGGACCTGAGCCGCAAGCTGGATGCGTAGTCCAGCTGAGAATGTGCTCGCAGGCGAAAGGGATAAGAACTGGAGAAAAAGTTTGGTTCTGCTCTGCGACGACGGTAATTGAACAACATCTGCATTATCAGGAATTCGGCTCCCTAGCCGGCCTTGAGGCTGGTAATCATATCTCTCCTGGACAATGTGTGACAGATGCTCTTCCCCCCCAGCCCTCTTGTGATTTGTGTGAGCTGGTTCTGGCGTACCACGGCCGCTGACGAACATCCATCACTATCAGCGAACTGTTTTGGCTAGGAGCTGGCATCTGGCTCCATAATGCCCTGACCCTCTCATCTCCGTCTGCACCCCCACCCTTCCATATTGCTATTCCCGGCTTTAAATGTGCGAATATGCTTTGTTTAAGTTGTTTGTTTTTTTTAACCCTGGTATGGTGCTCAACATGAGCACAGTACCAGATGAATTTTTTTTAACCTAACTACCCTGTTGTGGGTCTATTTCTGATAGGTTCAGATCATTTTAAATAATTAGAGAATAAAACACACAACGATTTAAAAGTGACTTGCAAGGGAAACGCTCGATCAAAATGCTCGCTCAGCTAACAGCTGGGCGGATGTGATCAGTCTCACCGGACCCCTTCCGGTGCAGCGCTTTTATTCGGCTTTCACAATAAGATCACGTGAGTTACACGACACACATTTACAACATGCTATAA
>JASGAU010405617.1:0-18386 GCA_030220045.1 Australoheros facetus
AGGACCCTCAAGCTCCCAGGCCTCTGGTAGAGGACCCGAGCTTGGAGGGCAAAATAGACCGCCCGTAGGGGCGAGCTGGGATTTTTTTTTTTATATATTAACTATGTGGCAGAAATTTAGAAGATTTAACCCTAGGTTAGTGCCACCCTCAGTTTCTCACTTTTTGTCTTTTGCTGCATGTTTCTGTCAGTAAACCTACCAAGTGTGAAACTGAGTAAGGAGAATCTGCTTTTTCGCTGTGAAAGAAAGAAGTAAAGCTTGAGCACATGTGAAACTTTTCACTTTATTATATCTTTGTTAATCTTCAGAAATATGAATCAAATGAAGCTGTTTATGAACTCNCAAAAAAATATCTTGAAGTCCCACTTTTATTAAATACTTTATAGTATTTTCTGTCAAAGGAAAATGTATCCTCTCTTTTGTAAAATTGGTACGTAAAATATGATTTTCAAAATCAAAAATATCTAAATAATGTTAATGTCAAATATCACGTAACAAGAAGACTTTGGAAATGGTAGAAATCATTACAAAGTCCAGTTTGGGATAGTATCCACATGTGCATGCCTGCCACTTGCAAATTAAACAACAATGCATGTTGGAGATGCTCGCCCTCATGCCTGTTACCCACTTACAGACTATTATAGCTGGAGATTGGGCATAATGTGGACAATGAAAGCAGAAATGGAGAAGAACTGGATCTTAAGCCAGAGTCAGGCACATGGTGTCCCTTCAGGGACCTGGCTGAGAAGAAAAAAAAAAAAAAAAATCAGGCAGAGGGATTTTCACAGCAGGTGACTTCTGGAGAAGAATCATCCAACCACAAAGAAGTACCTGTTTGTGTCATGTTGCCATATGTGTGTGTGGGTGTGTATGTGTATGCATGCACATACATAATGCATGCATACCAGGGTAAAGGACAAAAGAATAAGGAATACAGCACACGCAATATGAAGGGGGAAATGGTGTCAGGGGACTGAAGAGGCCCCGCTTATCCTTGGGGGTGCAGGTGTTGTCAACAGAGGCCCCCTCTAACAGTCAGCCTGAGTGAGTGAGTGGGTGTGTGGGTGGGTGGTACACAGAGAAACAGCAGCCAGAGGTAAACAGGGAGAAAGCCAAGCTGACTTTGCCTCACGGTAAGCTGCTGCTGCTGCTGATACAACAGGGATAAATAACAGAGACAGGTCAAACAAAAACAAAAAAAAGAGATTCCTAAATCTCAACACTGCAATTTAAATATGCTAATTTCCTTTCTCTGTAGCACAAGCTTGTGAATTGGACTTAATTTCTAAGATAACAGCCTGTTTAGCACAGTGATTTTTACTGAATCATGGATTTGACACTGGCCACCTTACAGGGAAACTGTTGTTTTTCTTATCTCTCAGTATGCTGAATGTTGAGACTATCACTTGGATTGCCTACATGTGGTTCAAAGTAAGAAATGTGCTTAAGAGAACTCTTGTTATTATAGGGAGTATAGCGTGGCATACCATAGTCATAAAATCAAAAGTGCTTTAACAGCACTCCTGAGAAAGAAATGCAAGTGACTACACTTAAGCTCTTAAACTAGCCTTTGTCTCCTTTGTGTGAGGGTATGTGTTAAGCTGGGATAGGTTTGTCATGTCAAGTCTGTCAGAATACAATGCTGACAGCTTCGAGTCTACATACACTTCAACAAAACTTGATCGAATGAACTTGGTTCTCGAGCCCCCACTGACACAGCCTCACCGCACGCTGCAGCAAAGCCAACAATGTAAACAACACCTTCTTCTTAAAAGTGCACGTGCATGTGGAGCATCGCACATTAAACTAATTGAACCGTAAAGTCACCCGAAGCAGATTTACACACATGTAGCAAACAATGAAAGACAGTACAAGAATTTTCTCTCTAGCTGCTGCCAAAACAAACATAATAAAAGCAGTTCAGAGAGGAAAAAAAAAAAACAGGCTCCCTGCAGCTCAGCTGGCTGCTGCACAGTTGTTATTCTAAGAAATGCTGCTGGTGTGCAGATCTGAGTGTGAGCGGGAGGAAGAACATTCGCATGTGATGAGCAGGGAGAAGTTTGTGGAACTGAAGTTTTTATAAACCGATGTATAAACTGTGCATCCCTGGTGCTTATTGAAGAGATTCATGAGAATTAAACTATTAGCTGTGTGAAACATGTAGATCGCTCAGCTCTTCGCAACCCAACTAAATAAGCAAGAACAAACTGTTCAATGAGTTTTTAGTGTGCAGTAAAATCCCAAGTTTCTGCGGTCAGCTTCTAAATATGATACTTGCTTCAACACCACAACACCACTGTATAACAGATGTGATTCTCCGCCACAGAACATTGGGCAGGCAGAGGTAAACAGCCGTGTATGTGTGTATGTGTCTTGGTAATGAGATTGTAAAAAGTAGAATGAGGACTAAATTAAATCAGTACAGAGGGGTGCGTTTGGGCGGTCAAGGGGAGAGCGGTTTACAGGAGACAGTAAACAGGTATTGGTGATTGATGCTATCAGCAGCCACGGCCAAGTCAGGGAATAAGGAAGTATTCACTGAGGGACCTGCTGACCTGTTTGAGCAAATGTAAAAATTCACAAAAGGAGAAGGCGATCCAGCATCATTTTCACCATAAAAAGTGCTGTGCAAAAGTCTCCAGCCCTCTTTTTTCATATTTCGCCCTTTACCCTGTGCAAAAAACAGAGAAAATGTCAACATGCCGTCCACTTTAATAAAGCCAGTCTTTATTACATCTTTATTAAAAGATCAAATAAACATGGCCAATGAGTAACTTGCAAAGATATGGTCAGCTAGCACTGTTGAGGAGCTCCATGCATTGTCATAGCCATTTTTCTGCAGTTCATAAAAGAGATATTGACTCATTAATCTCTGTCAGTGGTATACACGAGACAAAGAGACTGAAGCATCTGTCTTAATCTACACATACTGTCTGCAATACGGAGATGCAGAGCGCCAGACAGTGCCTCCTACAGGCATACGTCCAGTCGATGAGAACTAGGAGCCGAGTTTGTCATCCAAGCTGTTCTCCACATCCATCCATCACTGCTCTCCAAAAACGAGAGGGGGTCACAAATACAGAGGCAACCATGAGCGCACAGAGGCTCCGAGCTGCATTAGAAGGACCATGAAGAAAAGCTGTTCAGAAGAACGCTGGTGGGATGCTCAATGCTGTGATTCACACTCAGTTAGGTCCATCTATTCGCGCACACTGATTCAGCAATGTTTTCAATATTAAACACCACAAACAGCCTATTATGAAGTTTAATGAGATAAGGTGAAAGAGTTATTGCAGGGACAGTTATATTGGGTGCAACAGATTGGAATTATTATCCATGACATGATTTTCCCACATTTTTACATTATTTTCTGGTTTGTGTGACTCACCGGGTTACATTATGAAGAGCTCTAATGCTATTGTTGCATAGTTTTAACTGTAATGTCTAACAAACAGGAACACATCCCACTGCCTCCTTTTGATAATGTTGACCTTTATCATTTGACCATCTCCCTCTTTCTGCTAAATTTAACTCTTCCAGCCCCAGCCCAATTCCTCAGTGTTCCCTTTCTTCCCCCGGGAGTAACAAAGGGTACAAAAACACTAAATGGGACCTAGCTCTGGCCTTTCTCACATATTTGCACAGGGACATTCAAACACATACAGATACTGACCTCATCTCACAAACTCCTATACACCATTGTCACCCATTAGCTCAGTGGAACCCAGTGGAACTGGCTAGAGGGTTGCCCCCACCCCCCCCAACTGTCAGGCTTTGCTTGTATTGGTTAAGACAGGCAGCAGAAAGAGAGAGATGGTGGGTGACAAAGGGGACTTACACCAGCATTCTTCCCAGGGGATCAAATTTTATGTGGGGAAACAAGCAAAACATTTGTTAAAGGAACAGTCTGAATGTGACACTCATTTTGCAATTCTAACACAGTACATCAACAGTATATGAAAAGCAGTAGTATGAACTACAAAAGGACTCACTAAAGAGTTTTCATCCCCCCTTGGTTTCTTATTTTAGAGCAGCCACCCTGAAAAAACAGCAGTTCCTAAACGGTGGTTTGTGTACTGGATTAGTTGGCTCGAGGCCTGCAGATGGACGGGTGTTGTTGTCATGTGTCCGTTAATGTCTGCTGCTCCTCTCTCATGATTGATATGAATTACACTGGATCACATGCTTGCTGTCCACACACTAGAAATACTGTGGTTCCAGTTGATCTCATTAACCTAAATTCAGAGTCTGTAGGTCAGATGTTGGTACAGATCACACAAGCAAACTAAAAGTGGAAAACTGACAGCGCATGGTGGCAAATTCCTCATAGAAAGAAAAAAAAAAAATCCTCATTCCACTCTATTTATGTCAAGACACAAATCACACAAGGAGTAGTCAGATGATATATGGATAAGCGCAGTGCACGCACAGGAACACAGGTGTTTTGCTGTTCATCCAAAATACCAGCAAAACATAGCTGCAGGAGTCATGTGGCATGTGTGTGGCGCACACTGCGGACTGCAGCATTTATGACTGACAGGTTGCAAGCAGTGCCACAGAGCAGAACCTTTTTTAGTTGCAACAATGCCATCACAAGGCCCAGAGCAACACACACTGGAGAGAGGCAACAGCCGAGGCATGCTAAATATTAGCTGGGCTAGACGTCACTCTGCCTGGTGATACGCACACAAACACATTCATTGTACAAGACTAGCTCACTAGTTCATAATCTATTTTAAGGACAAGCAGCAGGCACTACTCAATGTCATCTACAATATATACAAGTGCAAAGCCTGTTTAAAAAGTGCCTGTTTAGAACGGCCTGACTGCTTTTGACCCAGCTAATGCAGTGACAAAACAGATGGTGGAAAAGCTGATTTTTATATTAAAAAGTTTGAGTTTGGAGGAAATAAGGGCAAACCTATAAAACATGGAGACATGACAGTCAGCCTTCAGTTTGTCTAAGTTTCACTGCATGTGTATACATCGTGTCATGTAGATATGCAGCGAGAGCATAAACCAGGTCACTTCCTATAGCTGAAATTCACAGATGTTCCTAAAGACCTCACTTGCAGCTTACTGGTAGGCACTACAGTTTACCAATGTTCTGTAAATGCCTCACATGCAGTTGTTGTCAGTCAATGCAAAAGTTTAAAACACACACACACACACACACACACACACACACACACACACACACACACAGACACACACACACACAGACACACACACACACAGACACACACACACCAGACAGGTAAAGGGAAGACTGGCATGTTCAAAAAGTCTTAAAAAAAGAAAAACTGGAGAAATCTTTTGTGTTTTACCATTTGGGACTTAGTATAGATAACGTTAGGTGGTAATACAATACTTTTTTGAATTTATTCATCATGCATGCAAAGCGATAAACCACCATGGATTTGCAAGATACAAAATATAAAGCTGCTGTGGTCAAACATTTCATTTAATCATAGATTAGTTTAATTCAATTCAATTCCATTTTATTTATGTAGCGCCAAATCACAGTTGCCTCAAGGCGCTTCATATTGTAAGGTAACGACCATACAATAATTACAGAGAAAACCCAACAATCAAAACGACCCCTATGAGAAAGCACTTGGCAACAGTGGGGAGGAAAACTCCTTATTAACAGGAAGAAACTTCCAGCAGAACGAGGCTCAGGGAGGGGCAGGCATCTGCCACGATTGGTTGGGGCTGCGGGGAGGATAACAGGACAAAAGGCATCACAATCTTTGTGGATGAGTAGTTACAGTTCTCGGGGTGCACCAACGCAGAACTCTAATTCAGGCCTTATTAGATAGAGTGATAATTCTTTTTACATATAAGCCAGCCGAGTTAAACTTACATGATGAATTCAACGTGTCCCAGAGCGCTGTTTCCTCCCACTAATGGGTTTGCAGAAATCACATAAAAAGCATACACAACAAATATATTATACTCCAGATGTTTTATTGATTCGATCAGCTGCTAAAAGCACTCCCTATGTTTGAATATCCATCATCATGTTGTCAGCATGACAAGGTCTCTCACAACTCCTGGGATTTTATGTTTAATAGGAAGCCCGAAATTGTCCTTTGAGTTCCCTTTTCCTCTTTTTCCCCTTCGCATTCATGCTAGCTGCCATTTTGCTTTCTGTAGCCCCGTAAAATCAAGCTTGAACAGGACTGTTGCAAGATCGCACGTGCACACTGAACAAAACCGGCTGTGTCCGGTGGTAGATTGCAAATTGCAGTGAAATAATACTATAGCGCAGCAATCTAGCGAGAAAAAAAAAAGAAAAAAAGAAGGTATTTGGTGACAGGGTGGAGGGCGCACGGCCGCTTGCCAATTGCAATGATAGAAGAGTTCCGAAACTGAAATTATTAGCCCGTCGCAGGACGACCTCAGCATGGCACAGCGCCGGGTGATCAACCCCTGGCTAGAACCTTGCCTATAGCAGCATAACTAAACGATGGTTCAGGGTCACCTGATCCTGCCCTAACTATAAGTTTGATCAAAAAGGTAAGTTTTAAGCTTAATTTTAAAAATAGAGAGGGTGTCTGTCTCCCAAATCCAGAGGATTGCTTCCACAGAAGAAGGGCTTCCACAGAAGAGGGGCCTGAAAGCTGAAGGCTCTGCCTCCCATTCTTCTCTTAAGTATCCTAGGAACCACAAGTAAGCCAGCAGTCTGAGAGCGAAGGTCTATGAGGTCATTAAGATAAGATGGGGCCTGATTATTCAAGGCCTTATATGTAAGAAGGATCTTAAATTCAATTATTTTTGTTTTGTTTATAGGTCGGATTTAAAATATTCATTAACTACATCCCTTCCTGAAGCTCAAGTTTTTCATAGTCATCTAAATAAAAGAAACCAGTATAAATATATACCTTTTTATATCAAGCTTTTTTAAAGTTACTTAGCCCTTCTGAGATAATTTAACTCAACATTGGACCACATGACAAAAGATCAAACCTTTGTTAGACTACTGTAAACCAGTGACATACATTGAGAGTGTCATTAAGTGATGATTAAATGATGCACATGTACCAGTGCATCAGCACTGCTGAGTAAACCGTACTGCTGCAAAAAATTTGTATCAACAAAATCTGTTATGAATCATCTCCACAGTTACTCTAAGTAACCTACAATGCAAATTCTTTTGCAAACATGTATCTTTGAACAGCAACTCAATGGTGACATTTTGCTGTACATAATTTATATGACTTTTACACTCTACCTAAACCTGGTGGTGAGCTGTTCTACCTGACAAACAGCTCATGTGTAAGAAGACACAGCAGCATGCCACAATGCTACAATGCACATGTGATCTGAAATCGCACACACAACTCAGCTGGAGAGAAAGCAGAAGAAAAGGCTTCCAGTCACCAAGCAGTCACAAACTGCTTCTGCCAACAACGCATGAACTGTGGACAAACATGTTACGGCCAATCACACGGGGAGTAACTCAGACGTGCACCAATCACCGGCAAACACATTGCCAAGGCGGCCATCTTTAGTAAAAGGAGCCAGGGCTGACAAGTTTGGTCTATCATTTTGAGGCCCAGAAATTCCTGCATGTCTGCATACCACAGCATGCAAGGGGAAGGAANGGAGGTGCAGAGGGTGGATCTTTCACATAAGGTGGAGCATCAGACGCAGTGAAGAGAAATGGAGAGGGAAGAAAAACAGGAAAAGTTTTTTTTTTTTGGTCCTTTTCATTATTCTCTTTTAGCTGTTATCTTTTCCCTATATGACTAGATATCTGGACACGGTAAAATTATTAACTGCTTTCATTCCTCTTGAGGGCAGTGGGGCCATCAAAGTGTTGCAAGGACTTGAGGAGAGATGGTAAAGTGCTGGCAGTGAGTACTGCAACAACTGCTACTTCTTCTGTAAAGGCTGGGATGACAGGGGAACACCAAAAGCCATTTTTTAATGCAGGACATATAACTGTCACCACTCTGATATCAACAGAGGATGAATGCAGGCAAAGAGAAAAGAATTATCAAAGTATTTTTGCATTTGCAGGCAGTAAAGATGACAAAAGGTGCTAAATGACTTTATGGGCAGGACTACTTCTATTCTGCAGGATCCTTAGGACATCAGGACAGACAAGTAGAAAGGCGGAAGAAAATAGTGAAGTACGGTAAGCAAAAAAAAAAAAAAAAAAGGCCAAACAAAAAGCACATGCTGTTCATCAATGCATGACAACATAAACACAAACACTGGTAGCACCAAGGTTTATCTAGAGATCCATCTTACAAGTTACTTTCCCTCATATGTGAACATTAAACATGTGACCCATTTTTTGTTTCTGCATAAACATTTCTTATCAGACTTTTGCGCTAACAGATGGCCTCTACAAGTTCCAGAGCAATGCTACAAGTCTCAACAGAAATGCAGTAAGTGGTACAAGATGCAGGCCAGAGGAAAGTACCGTCTGCAAACTGGACCAATGCCAGTCTATGTACTCATCACCAAAAGTGAGCCACCAAGTCATTCCTTACTTGATGAGGTGGTAGATTTCTAAATATGGAAAGCCTTACTACAACATTTAATGGCACAGCTATCTCTGGAGTTCCACTTAGGGACACATTGAAGAGAGAAAAAAAAACTTTAGGCATGATATAATTATGCTTTGCAGACAGTGAAATCACGTAGAAGTTTAAACTGTTTCATATAAATTATCCTTGAAAAACATGACTTTATGCTTAGATATCAGAAGTACAGGAAGCCATTGTGGTTATGAAGAGGAGGATGAAGGAAAAAGAAACAACATTTTTTCCAGTGTGTCTACGCATTCAGGCAACATCACAACAGGCAAAGCAACATGCGTATCTCTCTAGCTTCCACAGTGGCACCTTCTATCTTTGTGAGCTACACTAGAGTATATGTGCATGAATATGTGTACCCATTTGTGTATCCATGTCCTTGCCTGACATTATAGCTACCAAGTGTCCAGTTAGTTTTAAACCTGCTGTTCTCCCTGAGCCCAAAGCTTGTTCACCCATAACCTTGGTGGTTCCACCCAGGTTCAAATTCTCCCAGTGATGCTCCCCTGCAGTTACTAACTCAACTGACCCTCTGGCAGCCTTAGGTTACCTAAGTATCACCTTAGGCCCCAGTCAAAAAGACCTAGAGACCGGTAAGCAACCATTGATCACAAGGGAAAAATGCATTTTCCCTGACTAGCTGGCAAGTGGTTGCTGGAGGCTGCTGGTTGGCTGTCAAATTGAAAGTCACCCAGTCACCCTAGAGCCCAGTCAAATAGACAACGGTTCTCTGGTCTGTGTGACAACAGGTTTCACAGGGGTGGTGGTCACCATCAAAGCTCCCACCAAAGGACGCTCCTTTCCCAGACACTTAACACATCTTGGGTATGGCTAGACTCTACGGATATTCTGTGTTTTTCAGGCCTAAGAGAAACCTGTTAAATGTTTTAAGGCAGGGGTCGGCAACCCGTAATCCGGAAAGAGCCATTTAAACCTGGTTTACACGGAAAAGCCGCAAATACTAGCGGAAGCCGGTAGCCGCTACTGGTTACCGCAAGTGACACATATATTGAGAAACTAAAATAAATAAAATGATTTTATTTTAATATTTCAAGATCACACTAATGTTCCAATTTAAAACTACAACAAAAACCGAACTGAGAAAAATAAAATGCACTTCAACTGGATACTTAGCCGCAGGTTGCCGACCCCTGGTTTAAGGAAAAGAGGCATTTCTTTAAGGCCAAGGACATGTGAAGTGAATGATCTGGGTCTGGACAGAGCAATGTGGAAAGAGTTGGTTTTGGAAGGAACTTCAAGGATTGGGGAGGTCATACGAGGATAAACAAGCTCAGCCTAGGAAAATCAAGTTCAGAAACAGTTTCATTTTCAGCACTGACTTTTGAGGGGGGTTTTTTTTGTTTTGTTTTGTTTTAGTTTTAACTTGAGCGAATCAGCGCGCATGTATTTAAACAGTTCTCAAGCTATGGGAAACACTATTTTCCCAAGAAGGTGATATAACAAAAAATTCTTGAGAATTTCAAATGTCCAAACATTTCACCCAACCCCTTCAGTTGAGCCATTGTACCACCTCAAAGCAAAGCATGAAATTCCAAGTACTTAACAGAGCATAACCATCACGTATCGCAAATGCAGTACACACTAATAGCTGTGGTTACAGACTGTGTTAAGCCCCTAACAGGAGTTTCTCAGATCACGTATGCATGAACACAGAGGATCTATGCTCCACTGAAGCAGCAGTGTTTGTTTTTACAGCAAGTTAATGAATGTACAGGTAGGTGCTGCATCTGCTGTGGCTGAGTTACAGAACCTGGGACTTCTTCGAAAGCTGTTCATTAGTTTCTGAGGACTTTGAATATAAACAACACAATCTAACTTTTATCACTGCCTTGCTTATAAAATAATATTTCAGATTTAATATTGCACCTGAAGTCTGTTTGGAAATAAGAGCAGCCAAACTGTGTTTTTCACAATATGCCAAGTTTATATTTTGATGTTGTACAGGTAAACTGGGTGGGGGTGGGGATGGACAGTTTTTATGCCTCCCCAGCAGCAGCAACCATGGCAGGCATGGAAGTTTTATTTCAGCTCAGTGTGAGAGTCTTTACTGCATTTTGCTGCTATTAATGGCCACCCTGGTTTCTCTCCTCAGCTCTCTCTTTCACTGACTGTGTACATGTGTCTGCTGAGCAGAGGAGAGACAGATGAAGTGAAGATGTTAATGTGTATCATCAATCTACCTGCAATCAAATCAAAGCTTCCCAACACATGTGAATCTGTCCAAAATCTAAATATGGGCAGATATTAACCTGAAATAAGTTAAAGTTAGGCCAAGCTATCTGGAAAAATGGTGAAGTATTTACATGTTCCATTTATGACAACCAACGTGAGTTTTAGATATTTGGAATGAGGACGTGCGTGTGAGAATGTGAGAAGGGTGTCCTCATTTTCTGGAACACCTTTAAGAAGCTGCTTGTGGTTTAAGATTTGGAAACTTAAGAGTTAGGTCTAGCAAAAGGTAGAGTGTTTAGCAGAGACGCGATGGTCAGAGCAAGGGGATAAAGAATGCTTTATGACAATGTGGGCCTTCACTAACACAAAAGTACAGATGTGCATGCGTGTGTGTGTGTGTGATGGATGTCAAAACTAGCAACAGGTGTCACTTGATCTGCCCAAACACCTGAAAACAATCCCATTCCCTCCAACCACTAGAGGGGTCATGTTATTTTCCTACCTCTCACACAAACACTTCATGCGATCCTTACTGCTCACCTCTCATCTCAGCTACTTGGATTCCTACATACTGCTTCCTGTACTGGAGGTTCGAAGAAAACAAAGCAAATCTTCCATTTGTCTGCAGGGCTGTAATCATGTAGCCCAAAATGTAAATAACCCTTCCCTCAATTCTCTTTCCCCTGGGGCCCAGCCGTACAGCTCAGCAGTAGGAAGTACTTTGGACAAAGGCAGGAAGTAATGAGGAAGTCCTTTCAGACAGCTCAGGCTCCAACAACCACTTGCCTGCCAGCATGCTTTCCTACGCAGCTCACACAGAGAAACGCACATCAAGCCACGCATTACAAAGGGAAATGAACCATTGCGCCATTAATGAAGACATCAAGTTCCTTCTCAGTCTCCACTTGTTCTTATTTAACAAAAGATAAATGTGAGTTAAAAAAACAAAAAAACAAACAAAAACAAACTTGCAGGCACTAAGAGACAAGAAATCAGTTCCTGCGCAATACAGCAGCAACAGCAGTCATGAATGCTGTTCCAGCACAGTCATATCCTCAGAAGTCCCCCATCCTCTCCTCACTATATAAGCTACTACCGTTTCTACTAGCAGCCAGCCTCCTGTTAAGAGAAGTTGGCAGCGGTGTTGGTGTGCACCACTTAGTCTTGTCTCTGCAGCAATGTATTTGTTGTGCATGCGTCTATGAGAGTGTGTACCATTACACTGTGTGTGTGTGTGTGTGTGTGTGTGTGTGTGTGAGTGAGTGAGTGAGTGTGTATAGAGCAGGATATGGGAGTGCCGGCCCATTGATGAGCAAGAGGAGAGGGGAGAGATAGTTTTCCAGATTCCCCGGGGCGCTCGGCTAGCGCTGCCTGCCTGCTACTCTGCACTCATGAATGCACGAATGGAGGAGGCTGGGGGAGACGGAGACACACACACACACACACACACACACACACACACACACACACACACACACATAAATGATGCCAACTTATCAAAGTTAATTTGGATTTGTTAACAAGGATGCAAGCTGCCAGGAAGGAAAACAAGAGCTTGATTGGTACCTTGCCCCTTCCATCTGTCTGTCTCTGTCCTTCCTTCCCTCTTTTCTTCCCATCTCTTTTAGTTTTGTCTCTTCCACTCACTCTTTGTCCCTTATAAGATATTAATGGTAATTCATACTACAGTGAGTGAGTGTGTGCGTGTACTGATGTAATGCCAGCCACTACGGAGAAGCTTTAACTATCACAAACAGAGAGCATCAGAGAGAAGCTTGCCTGTGTCTACAGCAATAAATGAGACAAAGACGAGAACACGTGCGGCGCTCTTTGATTTGTTTTCAGAGCATCTCGCTATCAGGATCGCGTCAGTTGCACTTTAATCGAGACCCGACTTGGGAAGGGAAATTAGAAATACTTCAAATACAATTATTTATGTGTTCTATTGTTGTTAATAAACAAGACTTGCCATTTTCAAATGTGCTGCAAAATCCTGAATTGCAGCAAATCACGAAGCTTTATTTATGATTTTATCAGAGGCTAATTAATAACTAATCAGAGCGTGTCGAAAAGTAGTTGCTCTATAAATTTTGGTGGTAATCTTGCAAAAAAAAAAAGTTTTGGAAACTCTCATGCATTGCAAGATTAACCATTATGAGGTAGGCAAACTATATAAAATGGCATGTTGCACAAGCACTACTTCATGTTATAAGTGTAGGCAAATCCTCCATTTCATGTTTTTGTCTTCTTGTAAGTTATTTATTTAACCACTTCCAGGCAGTCAAATTAATTCCAGGGAGGGAGAGGAGGGTAACATGTCTAGCTCGAGTCCACTCTCACCGGAGAAGCATCTGGGTCACAGATCTAATCGCTCGGGGACTCCTGACTAATTATTTGGTTGCATTTTCTAAACAGTGTTGACACAAATATGGCCTTCTAGTATTTACTCTATACATTATGCTGTTTTTCCTATTCATGGTGTACTCTTCCCAACTGTTGTTGACAAAGGGAAAGCAAATCTGTGTGTGTTTGCGCCTGCGTGATCTAGACAGGTGACTGGAACGTGGTAGGCCTATAAGACAAACAACTCGCCATCTCCTCCAGATGGAAGCTTGTGTGTGGAAAGCAGTGACTCAACAAATGTGCAAAGGTTGTTGCTTCGCAGATCGACAACTCATCAAATTTAACGGAGCATCTGAACTCACAAGAGTTGTAACAGTTTGCACTGAATCCACGTGAGGAGGTTTACAGTTCACAACATATACAGAACAATAAAAAAATAACTCAAACTATTACTTTAACAGGACAGTAGCATGGGATTCATTGCAGCAAAAAAAAAGACCCCAAATGACACCCAACACTGATACCATAGTACATGTGTCAGCCCAAACTCTTGTTTTGGTTAGTGCTCAATATGAATAAGAAATATATATTTAATAAATAAATAAAAAACCACACTTTTTCCTCTAAACGTTTTAAGAGAGCCAACACTTGTGCACGCTGTCCTTTGTGTTGAAATCCATGTGTTCCCTGTGTCACTGAGCTTAATAGCTAATTAAGGACAGTAGCTTCAGGAAAAACTCCTTCATTTACCTTTCATTAGAAACAGAAACTGAACCGAACAAAAACAGAAGAGAAGGGAAAGCGCGAGAGAGAAGAGTGTCTGGAAGGCCAATTAAAAGGCTAGCCTGGCAGAGTGTTTTTGTTTGGTTGTGGGCGAAGGCCAACAGCACGCTTCATTGAGGCCCTCCATCCTTAATACTGTCCTTTTCTGTCTCTCTTTAGCCTCCTTTAACTTGGCCACTCACCTCTTTGGCAAAAGCGTGCTTGTGGCTTTCGAGTGGGTGTTTGTGCGCGTACCTGGGAGCCACACTTGAAATGCCCCGCCGTGTTTGTTTTGCTCTGTTTATTTTGCTTCGCCCAGCCCCTTCTCTTACTCTTACCCCCCCCCAATCTGGACCTAGTCTTATCCCCGCTGACACTCCAGTTTCATTTGATAGCATGAGAAATAAAACACTGATGGAAATATCAGATGAAAATTTCCATTACCGTCCAGGACCACGAGCTGCAGCTAAGACAACAACATGAACTTACAGTTAATCATATGTTTAGTGCATGTAAAACACTTAACATCAGAGGTGAATTTAGTGGCATAACACACAAAAAATAGTGCAACAAATGGGGAAACATACTCATTCTTATCTTTCTATGCAAAACTTTATGAAGGATTGTTTCTTGGCCAGGCAAAGTAACTTCTGAAGTCTTTTAAGTACAAAAATACCTGGTGTGCTGTTGCCAGGACACAGCTCTAGGAATAAACACACACAAACAGAAAAAAAAAAGATACCGACTTGGTTAACCCTCAAACCTCACACTAGCTTTTTTGCATAGAACAAAGGACACAACATATACATGGCATGCCATGACACACTGTTTTAAACCTAAAGCAACAGTTCATGTCTTTTCTGAGCATGTGTTCAGACTCTTTAATTTAATCCTTTATAAACTATTTTACTACCACTGCATATACATATGTTTATGCATTTCTAATCTAATTCTCTGACAGCTTTTTACAGAAGCTGGGAGGCTGGTTTTTAAAAGTCTTTGTCACAAAATTAAAATCCCTTTCCACCAATGCTGGGCGACGTCCAACTTGAATTCAACTCTGGCCACGAGGACCACAAGGTCATTTCAGATGACACAGTCAGATCCATTTAGAACCACCGGTACAGGTTTAACCTGTGACGGCCGCAAAGGGGGTACACGTAATCTGTTTGTCGCTACAAGATGAAGTGACTCGGTGCATGCGCGCGTATCTGAAAAACAATAGCAGCAAAAAACAAAGAACGTAGGCGTGGGCAAAGTGAACTTTGACCTGAAAAGCTTTCTATCCTCGTGTGTGTGTGTGTGTGTGTTTTTGTGTGCATAAGTTGTGCAAGCAGAGCGCAGGATGGTGTGTGTGGTTGAACAGAGTGTGCTAGCCCTCAGCAGCAGATAGAGCCTTATCTAAACAGGAGATCGACTGTTTGCTCCTATTCCCTCTTTCTCTCATCTCTGACTGTTGCCCTCACTTTCACTCTTCCTTTGTGTTCTCTTGCTTTTCTTCTTATTCATAATAATGATCCTTACCCAGTTTATTTCTACATCTTCAGATACCTGGGTGTGCACATGTGTGAATATTTTTCTCCCATCTCGTCTTGGTCATCCAGCTTTCTTTTAACTTTCTGGTAAAATTTCACCGCTGTTGTTATCTAGAGTGCTATCCATCATCCATCATTTCCTTTATATTTTGCTTCCACAGAGCCAGACTTTCTTTCTCTTCCCAACTGTTGTTGACAAAGGGAAAGCAATAGTGGCAACAAGTGGTCTTAGGCAATAGTTATCCAGGCTTTCTGAAGGTCTATCAAAGTTTTTCTTTGGACATTGGCTGCTTTTTCACCCATTTTCTTTACAGTCCTTGTGCTGGACCATTTCTTAAGCCACTTAACACTAATTTATGAATCATTCAAGCATTAAAAAAAAGCACCTAACTCAAGAGATGACTTAGCAAAGAACCTATTTTAAATTGTATCTGTAGGCACTTTGTTACTAGCAGCCTGTCACAAAAACACAATTTGTTCCCATTTCTTTATTTGAATCTATAAAAAAAAATGCCAAAGCTAAAACTGTTTGACAGACATTAAATAGTATTTTTGCACCAACAGAATGATTCCCAAAGAGCAATTAGCTGAAACATCTTGGCATGTTGTGCAGTGTGTCCTTAAAAAAATCTGAGGAAACTGGACAAGTGGAGGACAAAAGAAGCAGAATAGTCACATCCTTAAGAAAAAAGAACTTTCAGATGCACCTCCCGTTTCAGTCTTTCCATCTGCTGTTCTCTAAAGCCTCATCAGAAATACAAGAATCAGTGGCAACAGGTCCTACAGTGAGTGAGGAACCCAAATTTGAATTTTTTGGTAGAAATCATCCTCAGTACATATGGAGGAAGTCAGGAGGGAGGAACAACAGTGAGTGTCTACAGCCATCTGTAAAACACGGTGGAGGCTCTGTCATGGTTTGGGGCTTGAGACTTTTGCACAGTACTGTAATTTATGTCCCACTGATAACACAAATCTCCACTTTTATGTTACACTAGCTGGGCGTACAGATTTTATAGATATACCTACACACCTTGTCACATTTACAGCCCATGCCACAGAGCCATGAACTCCAATCTTGATATTTGAACACCAGCAGCTGTTTTTTTGTTTGTTTTTTTTCTTATTCTTCATTTATAATCCTCCACTGACATATAATTATTCTGACTCTGATTTTTAGTGCAGGGTCATCCAAAGAGCTGCATGTGAACAGCTGAAGCAGAAGGAACTCACTGCTGAAAGACACTTTAACTGATTTGATTTGTTTTTACAAATGTTGACACAGAAAACTTGCCAATCACTACAGGAGCCCAGAGTAGGATTGATTTTTGAAGAAAACATATTTTTCTTAGAAATTGGTTATTTCTTTAAACAGAAGCGAAAACCCAGGCTGCTCATGCTAGCGTTGATCAGAATATACTTGGGAACTGCCAGAAAGAAAGCAAACAACCAACATTCAATCAGGCAACAAAGCCACAGTGACAGGTTGTAAAAGCTGAGAAAATTGCAACCTGCCCCTGACAAAATCCAACTACTGTAGATCTCCACATCTGAATGGCAAGCTGGAAAAGTTGTAAAAATACAGTACACATATACACAAACAAATTATATATGCACACCAGAGACACAAATATACAAAACTGAGAAAACAGTACTGGGCTATGAATCTCAGATCTCATATATGCGGTTTGAACAGGTTATTTAGCGGCCCTGAAAGGCTTAAAGTGACATGCATTAGTGAGCAAACACTCGCCTATGCATGCGCACACACATACACACGCAAAAGCAGTGGTTTTCCTGCTTGTAAGGAGCAGTGTAAGATCAGAGGAATGCAGGCTCTCCCCTGGCTCTTACCTAAGGCAACTGGAACCCTATAAAAACACAACAAAAACAACCCCACAGTTTCCACTCACACATAAACTTTAATGCCCCGTCTAATGTTCCTCTGCCTTGAACCCGTGCTTGTGTCTACACTCAAATGTGTGCATGTCCAAGTTTGTAAACTGTGAGTTTTCATTCACAGAAGCCCTAATTAAAGATCCTATTAGTTCCCTCGTGCCACCACACAGCACATTTGGCAGTGCAGCGCTACACAATCTCATCCTGGCCGGCCCGTGGGGCAGCGGCATCCCATGGATCCACAGCTATATCTCCAAAGTGCATCATAAATAAGTATCAAACCAATACAAAACACACTACTGATACTGCTAGTGCTGCCCTCCTGTTATTATCACTGCATATACACAGTCATATAATATTTGAGAAGAGCTGTTGTGACACAGCGCATGCTTCACTCTGGCAGTGTTTGACTGCTGTAATCTTGAAAACATGCCTGGCGGAAATGTAGATCTCATTTACAGTGGGCATACGCTTTCAGTAGTACACACACAGTATATCAACCATACATAAGCAATCACAAACATTTACAAGAAGTGTACACATATCATCCCTACATGTAACACACACACACACACACTCGTCCTGCTGCGGGGCAGGCAAGCATTGTATCATGTTCTAGAAATGGCTCCTGTTTTGACATCCAGCTCTTTACTAAACTGGTGTTGCTCACATTACGCAGAGCACAGCGTCAACCCTGCTACCCCGGCCAATCTGAGGCAACGGGGCTCATGCAAACATGGTGCACTTTACACACTCACTTCTCTGTATCAGTGGGCTTTTTCTTTTTTTTTTTTAATGGAGACAGCTATATGTCTTTGAAATTAAGCCAATAATAATAATAAAAAAATTCTTTAGCATACATGGATTAATACACACAGTAAATGTGAATGGAAAAGGAGAAAGCTACCAATCAGTTGCACTTAGCAGGCTAAAATTACAGTAAATATACAAATTGTTTCAGCCAATGATAATGTGAACAGTCACTGCAAAGAGGTGCATGCTCACAACTGTCTCAGTGCTTGTACTTTATGTGCACCTATTACACTAATTTTCAGCTTCAGATTTTTATTCTTTAATTCTACCAGGGTCACTTTATTTATATATA
>JASGAU010405620.1:0-37537 GCA_030220045.1 Australoheros facetus
GGCAAAGAACTCTCTGAGGATCTTAAAAGACGAATTGTTGCTCTACATGAAGACTGTTATATAAGCTGCACACAGACTACTTTTCATTGTGTCAAAGTGTTATTTTGTCAGTGTTGTCCCATGAAAAGATATGCTTAAATACCAGCAGACATGTGAGGGGTGTACTCACTTTTGTGATACACTGTAAGGTCTACATTAGTGAGAGAGAGTGGGCGATAGCTGGATGGGAGTGTGGGGTATTTGCCTGGTTTAAGAAGTAAACTAATGTTAGCAGAGTTTATATTTGGAGATAGCGTGTGATCACTCTGAATTTGAGCCACCATTCTGAAGAAAGTGGGTTCCAGCACAGAACAAAATTCTTTATAAAACTCTGCTGGAAAACTATCTGGATCTGGGGCTTTATTATTTGGGAGATGCTGTAGGGCTTCTTGGAATTCAGACACTGATAGAGGTGAATCATGAGCTGCAACCTGTTCATCGTTTAGTTTTGGTAGAATTATATTGTTAAGAAATTCCTCAGTGGAATTGTGCGTGATGAATATAAAGCTTCATAAAACATTTTAAAAGATTTATTTATTTGTTGTGGATCATGAGTAATGTTCCCAGTCGAGTCTTTAATAGAACAAATAGCTGTTTTTTCTTTATTTAGTTTTAACTGGTTAGCCAGAAATATTCCAGATTTATTTCCATGTTCAAAGTTTTCCATATGCAGCCTCTGCAACAGAAATTGTCGTCTTCTGTTATTTCATTTAATTCCAGTTTTAGTTTCCTCAGGTTGCTAATTATATGCTCTTGTGTGAATCAGCATAGGCAGTTTCTAAAGATTTAATTTTTTTGGTTCTAATTCCACAGCATGTCTTTTGTCCTGTCTCCCTCCCCTCAGCCCCGACCGGTCACAGCAGATGACTGCCCCTCCCTGAGCTGGAGGTTTCCTCCTGTTAAAAGGGAGTTTTTCCTTCCCACTGTCACCAAGTGCTGCTCATAGGGGGTCGTTTTGACTGTTGGGTTGTGTCTGTAATTAATGTAGGGTCTTTACGTACAATATAAAGCACCTTGAGGTGACTGTTGTGATTTGGTGCTATAAAAATAAAATTGAAGGGAATTGAAGTATTGGTTACAACAGGCTTGGATTTTTTTGCTGAGTTTTTTCGGCCCAGTATTTCTGTCCTGTCACCTCTTATTAATGTTGTATTCAACTATCTCTGGGATCACAGTTAAGTGGAACTGAGGGGAGATGAAGTGCCAGGACAATTGAACACTAAGGTTATCTTTCATAGTGCAGTCTTATTTTGACGGAAGTGAAGCAAGTGTAGTTCTGCTTTTGTCTGGAATCGTAGTGTCATGTAGTCCTCTTTTCTCTACATTTATAGAACATTAGCAGTTTACATCTTCCAGGCTGTTCTGTTTCTAACTACAATGCACACTGTGTACCGTGCATACACACAGTGTGACTCAAAGATAGAGGTGTGTGTGTGTGTGTGTGTGTGTGTGTGTGTAATGACACACTTCTATGTGTGACAGAGCTGTGTTTGATGCATGAAGAATCCTCTTCTTAGCCAGTGTCATTACTGGTTCATTTTATCTGCTTGAAAATGTATTGATAGACACGTTGCTGTTTAGTCAGTCATAATAGCCACAATATGGCCTCAATCAGCTTTAGAGGCGACTATGCACAACTGTTTTTCAAATCTCATAAACCCATATTTTATTCACATACAGAAAACACAAAATGTTTAAATATACAATTTTTAAGAAAAATGTTGTTATTTTGAATTTGATGGCGGCAACACATGTCAAAAGATTTGGGACAGTTTATTTACCGCTGTGTGGTAACTGTCCACCTGGGAACTGAGGGGACCAGTTGCTAAACTTTTGAGAGAGGAATTAAGTATCACGGTGGGCTCAATGTTGGGTTAACTGCAGGCAGGTCATTTTAGCACTCAAACTTTTCTACTAAGAAGCCATACAATACAAGCGGTTTAGCATTGTCTTTCTGAAATATACAAGGGCTTTACTGATAAAGATGTCATCTTTATCAGTAAAGCTCTAAAACCTGTATATACCTTTCAGCACTGATGTTGCCTACCTAATGTGCGAGGTGCCAATTCCAGAGGCACTAATGCACCCCCATACCAGCAGAGATGCTTTATAAGTGAGTACTGGTAACATGGATCCAGTGCAGCATCCATGTTTACTAAAAAGAAATCATTTTGATTCATCTGACCACACAAAAGTTTTCCACTGTGCCTCGGTCCATTTTCAGCAAGCTTTGGCCCAGAGAAGACAGCTACATTTATGGATCATGTTCACATCTGGCTTCTGCTTTGCATGATTTAACCTGGATTTGTGGAAGCCATGGTGAACTGTGTTCACATATAGTGCTTTCTGGAAGTGTTTTTGTAGTGATTTCCATGACAGAATCACGGCTGTTTTCAATGGAGGGCATGAGGATCATGGTCATATATTGATCTTCCACTTTGTGGCTTCTGAACAGAGATTTATATGCACTGCACATAATGAGATATTCAAAGTCTTTGCAGGTCTATGTTGAGGAACATTATTCTGAAATTGTTTCCCAATTTGTATGTGCAGTTTTTGCAGATTGGTGAATCTCTAAGATGCTCTTTTTATACCAAAGCAAGTTACTGACCTGTTGTAACCTAATTAGCTGCCAAAAGTTCCTCCAGCTGTTTTTTTAGCACCATTTTAAGACCCCCTGACCCCCACCCCCGACCCCCCCAAAGTTTTTGGGATGTGTTGCTGCCATCAAATGCAGTATGAGCTATGTTGTATGTGTGTGTCTATCATCATTGCATTCTGCTTGTATTTACATTTTACACAGCATCCCAACTTTTTTAGAACTGGGTTTGTAATTAAATATAGTTAATTGAAACTAACTAGATTAAAAAAACATTTTGGTCAATTAAAATAAATTTTTTTTAAAAAAGTAGACATTTGAAAACATTTTAAAGTAGCTGAAATAATTTTGTGAACTTGGGAAACTAAAATGAAAAAAATAGACAAAGGAAATGTCCTCTTATATAAGTTGATGGATAGATGGAAACGCAGCAGCATAACAAAAGGTAAACTGTTTTCAACTGAAAGTGCTGTGAGATACTTTTTTGTAGTTCTTAATTCTTTAACTTTTTGCACCTCTGTTGTGTTTTTTACTCTTTGACCTCTCTCGGTGTTTGTCTTTTATGTTTGATGTTTTTGTGCAGCATTTTGGTCGGCCCTGCGGTTGTTTTTAAAGTGCTTTATAAATAAAGTGGTATTGTATAATAAAAGATGGGTGTTTTTGCATTAAGGACATTTGGTGCACTCAACACTGATCTTCATGCTGTATGTGGTAACTTGGCACTAGTGTTCGTACCCAGCTTAGGTGACTCGCTTTTAGTCTCTTTGCTGAGTTCACATAATAGCTCATATCTCTTCCTGGTATCCTGAACTGATAAAGACATCTGGATAGAGGAGTGGCTGGAGGGAACAAAGGGCCTTTTCTGCTCTCTGTCACCCAGTCCCATCCAATCCTCAGATGATAAACAAACTAAAGGGTCTATTCAAATTCCTCTTTTATTAGTGCTGTTATTATGCTGGAGTAATAAAATGGTCAGTGATAATGATAGTGGTGATGATATTATTGCAATGTGCCACACATTAATTATGGCAGATTTGTTCCAATATGATTTATTATTAAGACTGAAGCTGTTAAATGTCACAGAAAATAGACATGCCATTGAAGGGGCCTTTTCAGCCAGTTACTAATAGAGGTTTCAAAATTGAAAAAAATACCAAACAGCTTAACTTCACGAGGCACAGAAAGTTTCCTAACAGCCAGCCGCTGTAGTTTTTAGTAGCTGGCCATGTTTCCCACAGAAATTAGAGTTCTGGTGGTGGTGGGGACAGATGCATGCAAGTGTGCACACTAAAGGGAGCACCCCCTGCTCTTTCTTAGAGTGAATAAAAAATATATACTTGTGACAGTAAAGAACAGAGTGATAATCAGCTCCCTCTTCAGTGAGGTCCTCATCCCAGATAATAATAACAATAATGGTATGGTAAAGCATTTGTGTCTTTTCTCAAACACGTAAAAAATCCAAAACAAAAAAAGGGAAACTGTTTAGATATGGCTATCTATTGGTTCTGAATGTGGTAATTACTTGTAAGGCTACTTAGCATCTACAGAAGAGTCTTTATTTGAAATCCAGGCAGTCACATTACCTCACAGACATATGAAGATACTTCCTGTTCATATGCTCTAAATGCTCTGATATGCTGGCTGTATGCAGATTTCCAAATCTCTGGATAAACATCTGTGTATAAACCGTTCTCACCAAGTTTAATAATCCATCTTCAAAATGTTACAGCAATCCAGACCCAAAAGGTTGCTGTCATGGAAACGGTGTATTTGTTGGTTCGGGCTATGATTCTGACTCAGTTTCCTGTGCTGTCCTCAGCTGGGGCAGAATTGTGAATCTCTACTCGAATGTTGATCTTAGTGATCTGGACTAGATGAAACTAATAAATGAGCTGCCTTTTTTTCTTTTGTGTCAGTTAATAAATTAATCAGTGCTTTCCTTTTTCATAGTAATTTGCACAGTGATATCTAACTAACTCTATCTAAAAGGGTGACTGGACTTCTTTTTTGTGTCTTGAAGACGTTTCACCTCTCATCTAAAAGGCTTCTTCAGTTCAGCCCTTTTTTTTTTTCCAGCTCCAGAGACTAACTTTTAAGGTTTTGTTACAATGCTGGTTAGACGAGTCAGTTCCAGCAATAGAGGCAACCTTGATCTATAATTGAACGACACAAATAGTTGATTGGTAGATTGATCCACTTCAAGCATTAAAGATAAAATGATAGCATTGAAATTCTCCTGGGGCTGGTTTTGCCGTAGTGAACCAACACAGACGTGTCAGTGCCTGTGTTGCAGCCCCAGGGGCATCTCTCTTTCACAGGAAAAAACAGTACGCCTAATCGCAGTAATGGATCCTGCCTCCTCTCAATTTTTTCAGTCCATGTGTGTGAACAAGAGGATGTGAAATATAAATAGTTTGGCAGATTGTATTTAGTTTTAAATTGTTTATTAAAGTGCTACATGGAGCAAATTTACATGAATCACTCTAACTCTGACTCAGGTTCCATCCGAGCTTGATATTCCAAATTAAGAGCCCTCTTAATTTAGACTGTAGTCTTCCTCAGCACCAGTTTGCAGGTTAGATGGCTAACACTGATGAAGTCATCTGTTATCACGATGCAATTACTGGAACAACCACTACCCATCACACACATTAATATCGGAGCTTTTGTGTTGTCTCCTTTGGTGTGAGAAGCTTTTTCCTGAGTTGAAAAATTTGTTTAGACAGAGCACCCTTGTTTACAAGAGAGCCAGTTACAGCAGCATAATGTTGTGTCCAATTAGATTTGCACAGTGCACTCTGAGGAAGGCACCGCTTATTGTTCTGCAGATTAAACCCAGCCGGACTGGCAGCCGTACTACTCCTCTGGCCTCACTGCCTGCTCTAACTGAGCCTCAGGTTTCTCTTTTTCTCTGCCTGCACACCAAGCCTCCATGCATGGATACATACACATAATCTGTTGTGCTGATTGCAGTCATAAAGCATCACTTAAAAAAACTTCAGGTGAATCTTCAAACTTGTTGGAGTCATCTTGTAACTTTTTAAAAATAAACCTGTCCTGTCTGGCATCTTTAGCAAGCAGAATTATAACCTGAATGCTCCTTTATGCCAAAACACATTTACTTTGCCAAGAGGAGCTCTATAGACTCTATAGGTTCCTCTTGTTAGTCGTTGTCTTTTCTTTTCTAAATTTATTTTATTAACATTAGTATCTGTGTACTTCTGCAGTGCCAGAGCTGACAGGCAGGGAGGGGCAGATTAGCAAAAGAAGAGAAGTGATAAAAGAAGAAGGAAAAAAGAAAAGGGACAATGCGTCACCAACTGCTGCTTCATTGTAATGAAAAGGAAAAAAAACAGTAGCTGAAAGAGAAAAAAATGAATGCACCAACAAACATACTGTATTGTTTGAGTGTTTACATGTGTGTATGTTTGTGTGTCATGAAATTTACTGGATAATGAGGATGAGAAGCCTCAACAACGTCCATCCTCGGAAGTCAGAGGCAGACGGAGAAAGACCCAGGAGACCTGGGTCGTCCATAGCCCGCCAACAGTACTGAGGAGCCAGGGCCGCACATCCCGATGACAATCACATGCTCACCCCAAAGAAGGAAGAGGGATGCTACAGATGGAGCCCCCTCTCCAACCAAAGAGCCCCGAGCCACATCCCTGACCATAACCCCCAAGGGAGCGGGTCAACAACCACGCCAAAACATCTGGCATGTGCCCTGAATCCACCAAGTGCACACACATATTAAGGACCAGTGGGGAGCAGTAGGGAGTAAGGCAAACCTTGACCCTCCACAACCATGTCCCACTGGGGCCAAGGCACGGCAAGCCCCAGACCCAGGCTGTATGCGCGCACACACACAAAGTCGTGTGTGTGTGCGTGTGTATATATAGTTATGTGCCATGAGCCGTGATCTTCTAACGTACATTTTTTCAGTATTTGTAAAACTGCCCCTTTAGTTATCAGCCACTGTCCCAGTGTCAGTGCGAGCAATAAGAGATAAGAGCTGGAATGCCCTGAGATTAGATGTCCTTTTCTGAGAGTAACTTAAAATAGTTAGTTTAAATGTATAATCACTGCAATTTGCCATCTACCACTGGGCGCAGCCATTTTGGTTCGCAATGCGTTTGCATGATCTCATTCTATTTCTGCCCCCAGCCAAATATAATGGATCCATCCTAAAAGACTGTTATGTAGCACGTTTGTCCCTATGAAGATGGCAAACGTGATTGCCTGACCAAGGAGAATTTGGTTAGATGAGAAGGAAAAGTTGATCCTAATACTGCACTCCTCCTTTACATCACATAAGGACATTTGAATCAGGTGTGTGGCTGTAGCTGTAGTCATTACATTATCCACTTAAATCACACACAGACACGCAGTGCCTGAAGATTCAGTGAAAAGCACAAACTTTTCCTGCTTCGTTCCAGGGTTGTGTAACAAATTCAGTGCAAGAGTTGAGACTTTAGAACAGCTATTGTGTATATAATGAGCTTTAAGAACAATCACTAGAACAGATGGGCTTGAAGTTAAGCACACAAGACTTCAGCTTCCAGGAATAACTTGTGACTTTTTCTTGGCCTGCCTTTGCTTAAGAACTGTTTATGTTAATTAGCCGGATGGGCTGTTGTGAAGCTAATGACTGTGAAGAAATTGCACTAATGAGTCATAAGTTGCAACAGTGAGATCAGATAATTAGGGAAATTGCTAATGATGGTGAAGCCACAGGAGAGAGAGAGACATCCTGGCTGTCAGCTGATTATTTGCGTTACCCTGCTGGGTACAGTCAGAGCTGTCAAATTCTCTTCCAACATTGCTATCAACTACACTTACTGGAAAAATACAACCCCAATTACAAAAAAAGTTGGGATGTTGTGTAAAAAGTAAATAAAATGAACAAAAGTTTACCAACCTGCAAAAAACAATTTCAGAATAATATCCCTAAATATAAGTGGACTGGTTCTTATATAGCACTTTTCTGCTCTACCCGAGCATTCAAACTGCACGCAGTTTTCTCTTTATAAAGTGCTTTCTATGTAACATTCATACTCCAATGGATGCATTGGAGAGCAACTTGGGGTTCAGTATCTTGCCCAAGGAGAATTTGGCATGCAGACAGGAGCAGCCAGGGATTGAACCACCAACTTTGTGATTAGTAGATGACCTGCTCTACCTCAAAGTACACCTGTAAAGGTATATATAGGTTTTAGAGCAACATATGCTCCTACATAGACATCATCTTTTTCAGGGAAGACCTTGCAGATTTCAGCAAGACAATGTTAAACTGCATACTGCGATTACAACAGTAAAAGACCTTTCAGACCAAACCTTTCACTAGCTGAAAACATTTGGCATCATGAAATGAAAAATATTACAAAAAAGACAGCTGCTAGAATCTTATATCACACAAGAATGGGACAGTATTCTGCTCCCAGAAGTCCAGCAACTGGTCTTCTCAGTTCCCAGTTGCTTAGGGACTGTTGTTAAAAGAAAAGTGGATGCTGCAGAGTAGAAAACACGGTCCTGTCCCACCTCTTTTGAGATGTCTTGCTGCCATCAAATTCAAAATGTTCTAATTTTTTCTTTTGTCTTTTTTTTAAAATTGTACATGTCCTCACTTTAAACATTTGATATGTTTTCTGTGTTTTAATTTGAATAAAATATGGGTTTATGAGATTTGCAAATCAGTGCATTCTGATTTTACATTCACATTTTACAGAGCATCCCAAGTTTTTCAGACTTGGGTTTTTATTTTAAAGTTCAGTATCACCAACAGACTGCAGGTCACTGTGTTTTATCATGCATGATTTAATGGTCACAAATTACAGGGCAGTCCATAGATTTCTGCCAAATAAAGCCATCCACACACCATTTCTGCTCACAATGGTGCGTAGTCACCTCGAAAGCTGACTCAGCACAGATAAAACCATGCCATATTGTGGTTATTATGCCATAGTCTTGACTAAACAGCAGCATGTCTTTTAATACATTTTCAATCAAATCAATCTGTAATGGGATCAGTTATGAAGTAAATTTTTGTAAATTGGAATTGAACACAGGTTGAATTTGATTCTTTCTCCTTGCCCCAACTTTAACATGTGTTCCCAAATCAGACATGAAGGGATGTGACACTACTTAGGATCTTATTTTACTATACATCAATATCCAATCCTTCTCCACACATGCACCATTTTATGATTTAGTGTCCCTGTCTAATGTCACAATAGGCTCTTTGGTTACCAATAAATTCACAGCAGGGTGAAAAAGTCTAGAGAAATATTGTCAGACAAAACTGTTGCAAGTCTTTTCTATTTCTGCTAGTTGCTGTACATGTAATTACATGGTTAAACACGTAAAGGCTGTCCTTTCACTTATGAAGACATATCTTTTCTCTGCACTGCCGTTAATGGTGAAGTTTGCAGTGTGTTTTGATTGGCTGGCTGCCCCATTAGGTGCAATGGAATGTAGATTAAAGCCATGGAAAAACAAACAGCGAGGCAAGATTGTATTTAGCTTTAGGTTTCACTTTCCAGCACTCTCAGGCTGCTGCTGTCCAGTTTGCAGCATGGCCTCTCTCTGGGGATCAGGTTTGTGGCTGTATTCCAGAGTTGTCTTCTTGAAATAGACTTTTTGACTGCAGCTGTTCTGATACTCCCTTCATTGCACAAACGCTGCCTTCTTTAACATGTTTGAGATCAACTCAAAAACAGCTCCCCCAGTATTTACACTTTCAACCTCTTGGGATTTGAGGAACAGTAGATGTGTAAAGCTCCAGCAGGTCTGAAAAAAACCCTCCTCTGTGCAGCTTGGGTCCTCTATCCTCCTCCTTGGGGGAAATAATAACTGTCAATATTTGAAGTGTTTACAAGCATTTAATCAAATTTCAGTTAGGTTCACTTTTTACATAGTACCAATTTACAGCAACTGACATCTCAAGGTACATTGCATTGTAAATTAGGTTTCTCTCTTTAAAATTGTGAGATTTAATTATTATCCCTTGAGCAGCACTTTTCAGGGGGGGAGGAAAACAGGCTGCTGGGCTATGTCAGGAGCATGCATCTCTGGATCCAGAGACACCTGTAGAAGGTACAGAGAAGAAGCCCAAACCACAAGAAAAAGAAGACACAAAGTTAATGGCATCCAATACTGTGACATAAAGGAGAGGAGAACCCATGGAAATATTATATATGTTTTATCACGGGCAACGCGGTGGTTAGCACTGCTGCCTCACAGCTAGAATACCATCTGGAAGACCTGGGTTCGATTCCACCTTGGCCCAGGCCCCTCCCTCTCTCTCTCTGTGCAGTTTGCATGTTCTCCCCGTGTCTGTGTGGGTTCTCTCCGGGTACTCCGGTTTCCTCCCACAGTCCAAAGACATACAGTTACTGGGGTTAGGTTAACTGGAAACTCTAATTGCCCGTAGGTGTGAATGAGAGCGCGAATGTGAGTGTGGAATGGATGTCTGTCTCTCTGTGGTGGCGACCTGTACAGGTGTACCCTGCCTCTCGTCCTATGTCAGCTGGGATAGGCTCCAGCCTCCCCCGCGGCCCTGAATAGGATACGCGGGAGTGAATGGATGAATGTTTTGTCACATAATGCTTTAAAGCCAAATTTAAAAGTAGTGACTGTGTCTGTTGAGCCCATACTGGAAGCTGGGTCCACAATTACTTATTTAACAAGCAGAACATCCCCCAAGGAGGTTATGTTTTTGATACTGTTTGCATGTGCATGTCATTCTATCTGTAAACACAATGACTTCTGATAAACTTTGCAGAGGTGTGCAAATTTTAATGTTAACAATCCATTAAAATTTGCCTTACAGCCACAAAGGTGTTCAAGGTCCACTTAATGATATATTGTGGAAAATTGACAAAGTTCATACATATATATATATATATATATATATAAAATGCACCATAGATGTGTAGCAATAGATACATATCTGTTGTTATTAAATAAGTATTTAATGATAATAATCAACTAATGATATGTTGGATACTCATATATAATCCATTTTTATGCTGTCTTTGGATGAAGAGTTGACTGAAAAACGTGCTTTATGTTTGTGGGGAAAAAGTGTTTACAGGTTAAATCTGTAGATCGGATGGTTTGTTGAAGACACCTTATGGAACTATGTAGTTTAGACAGAATGCTACTTATCATGTGTCTTCATCTGTGATATCACTCTCCTAATGCTGGGACAAACAAGCTGATAATTTTGCATAAGATTGTGGGTATTTCTAATCAGTCGACAACCTAAGTGGCTCTAACAGCAATTAATCTTGTGTCTTCGCAGATGCAGCAGCTCTTCTATGAGAACTATGAACCAAACAAGAAGGGCTACATACGAGATCTCCACAACAGCAAGATCCATCGAGCCATCACCCTTCACCCCAACAAGAACCCCCCCTACCAGTATCGCCTGCACAGCTATATGCTCAGCCGCAAGATCGCAGACTTGCGCCACCGCACCATTCAGCTCCACAGAGAGATTGTCCAGATGGGGCGCTACGGGGCAGCTGAGCCCGACCGAGAGGACCTCCAGCTTGGCATGCCTCCTTCGTTTATGCGCTTCCACCCCCGTCAGCGGGAGGAAGTTCTGGAGTGGGAGTTTGTGACAGGAAAGTACCTGTTCTCATCATCTGACAGTCAGCCGCCCCGCCGTGGGATGGATTCCTCTCAGAGGCAGGCCCTGGATGACATCATCATGCAGGTGATGGAGATGATCAATGCCAATGCCAAAACACGAGGCCGGGTCATTGATTTCAAAGAAATCCAGTATGGCTACCGGAGGGTCAATCCCTTATATGGGGCAGAATATGTCCTGGATCTTCTGCTGCTGTACAAGAAGCACAAAGGAAAGACCATGACAGTTCCCGTAAGGAGGCATGCCTACCTGCAGCAGACTTTCAGCAAGATCCAATTCAGAGAGGAGGAGGAGATGGATGCCAGAGCGCTGGCCAGCCACATCAACAAGGAGTCAGACTCTCTCTCATTTCTGTCCAACTCCCTCAAGATGCTGGTGCCCTTCAAGCTGGCTACCTCTGGTCAGGACCAGAGGGAGCCAAAAGAAAAGAAAATCAACTTCTTGGTACCACTGTCAGGCCGCTATGACATCTTTGTGCGCTTCATGGCTAACTTTGAACGAGTATGTCTGATCCCCAACCAAAATGTCAAACTACTGGTCCTGCTCTTTAGCACAGATAACAACACTGAGCGGGTGAAGCAGGTGGAGCTTATGAGGGAGTATCACATGAAGTATCCTCGAGCAGAGATGGAGATAAAGCCCGTTTCCGGCTCCTTTTCCAGGGCTCTGGCTCTGGAAGTGGGTTCCTTACACTTTTCTAATGATTCCCTGCTCTTCTACTGTGATGTGGATCTGCTCTTCTCCAGTGATTTCCTCAAGAGATGTCGAACCAATGCTGTCCTGGGGGAGCAGACTTACTTCCCCGTAATCTTCAGCCAGTATGACCCCAAAGTAGTGTATGCTGGGAAGGTTCCCAGCAACAACCACTATGTCTTCACCTCTAAGACAGGTCTGTGGAGAAACTACGGCTTTGGGATCGTCTGTGTCTACAAAAGAGACCTGGTTCAAGCTGGAGGATTTGACACTTCCATACAGGGCTGGGGATTAGAGGATGTGGACCTTTATAATAAATTTGTTCTGTCAGGGATTCAGTTGTTTAGAAGCACAGACACGGGGATAGTTCACATTCACCATCCAGTCACATGTGACCCCAACCTGGATGCAAGGCAATATAAGATGTGCCTGGGCTCCAGAGCTTCCTCCCATGGCTCCACCCAGCAGCTGGCTGAGCTCTGGCTGGAGAAGAATGACCACGGTTTCAGGAAACTGGCCAGCAATAACGGCTCAGTTAGGACAGCGTGAGAAATGCTGGGCTGTCACAAACTGAACTCATTTTCTCCTCTTAGTGGTGGTTTCACTGCTTAATTTATTTTTTAAGAAAATGAAAGAATTCACATTGATATATTTTGAAAATATGTCTTTGTTTGTTTTTACGAAACACCATAATGAACAACTCGCAGAGCCAGTCTGAGCTCTGAGTCCGGATGATATCTTTTGATTAATAGAAGGAATTCTGAACAGTGTTGCTTTCTGAGCCTGGTTACAGCCGGGACTCGAGGCTCCTTTTGGGTGTTCGATTTTATCTGTCAGTCCAGTAGAAGAAGGTGGTGCAGGGGTTATTAATGTGTACCTCAGTGAAGTACACAAGCATTAAAACTTATATTTGTTTTGTGTGCAGAAGGCAGACTGGTGTCGATGTCCTCAAGACCAACAGTGCTTAAAACTACATTCAGCTCTCGATTGTGAATGTTTACAAAGACTGATCCCGAACAGCATTTTATGAATAAGAATTCCAATTAGAGCTTTCTCAATGATTACCGAGGGCCCTTTCATTAGAAGTCTTTGATTTAAGTTGTTTCCTTTTACATTTACTTTTATGGTTTTGGTAATATGACTTAACACTGTTTCTGTGTCTTTTTTATATTTTTCTGTATTGTTAATTTCTGTGAACCCACCTGCTGGATTTGATATCTGCAATTCATTATTTTCTATCTAATTTATTGAATTTGCAGGCTCCATTTTCTACAATCTGCTGAAATGTGTATGTTGGAACAGTTGTATAACCATGTCAGTTGTGGGATAGTTTTGTTTGTCGTTTATGCTTTAGTTTTTTTGTTTTTTAGGCCAAAGGGTTTTACACAGTCTGCTGCTGTGCAGTCTCTATCATGATGCCTGTGGGTGTGGGTGGTGTTTTGCAGGCACAAACATGAAACTGGCTGTATGATGGAGCATAAACACAAAAGTTTGATCTGTCCCAGGCCTCTTCGATGGGTGAACTGGGACCTGAGCTTTATTCCAGAAGCTTGAAATGGCAGCAGTGCTTTGATGATCACCCAGCTCAAATCACACATGGCTGTCTTTGTTCTAAATCAGTTTTATATGTTAACATTAAAAAGTGGCGTGTCATTTGTGTCCACAGAGGTGTGTCCTGTGTTACAGGTTTGATGTCAGTGCATTTCCTTATGTCATGCCCCTGCCTGTGTACTTGCATTGTGTAACACTCTATTGGGTTGATGCTCTTGTTTCAGCATTACAACATGAATCGGTGATTCATCTTGCTGTGCTGTCATGTTTTTATTTTCTTGGCCTTTTCTATTTTTTTTTTTTGTTCTTTTAACTCAGTCTAAATGGACAAGGTTTTCTATTTAAAAATGAATAAAATGGGGGGAAAGTAAATGCATTGTGTTATATTTTTCAGTCTCAGCTAAAAATGCAGTACCTTCACTGCTTCATATCGACTCTCGGTGTCTTTTTTGTCTATCCTAATCCCACAACTGATCCCTGAGCCTGGTTCTGCCAGACGCATCTTCCTGTTGAGACAACACTCTTCCTCCCTTGGGGTTCCTATATATATTGTAGGGTCTTTTCTTTACAATATGAAGCATCTTGAAATGACCTGACTTGTTATTTAAAAAAAAAAAAAAAAAAAAAGAAAGAATTGAAAAGGAGACTGTTTAAACTGGGCGTTGTCAGAAACCGTGAGGATGTGAGGCCAGTTATTAATCCAGCCTTAGAGGCATTCCTGCGCTAGTACTGAACATCAGTTCATGGAAAGAATAATTTCATAGCAGGCTCACACATCAAAGACATTTTTTAGTATTTTAGATTGTGCAATTAATGAAAACAATAACATGTCAACAGATATAAATCTTATCCCTCAGAAGCTCCAACTGAACTCAAGCTTACTGGTAGTGCAGTGATCTGTGTGTCACTTAAGTTTTCAAAGACACTGAGCAGCAGTGGAAAACTTTCCTAACATAAAACACGCTCCTGCTTCAGAGTATGAGTAAACGCTACTCTTGTAGTCCTTGCAGAGACGATACAACAGCACCACAAAGCAGATATCAGTATTGTGATTCCATGGCTGACTATAACCATCCTCACTCCACATTCACTTTAGAAATAATGGTGCCAAAGATCAAAGGCATTTTGTTCTGTGCTCATTATGGTTTTTACCCCTCAGCTTAAAAAAGTTGATGGGGTGTTATCGTCACCCCACCGGGCAGGCGGTCAACTTTGCAACAATGTTTCCTAGGATTTTCAAATTGCTACCATAGTTGCAGCTACTAACAATCTCAGACAAGTTCAAATCTTGGCAACCTTGAGCTCAAGGTCAAGTTTTCTGAGAATCTTGTGAACCCGATAACTCGAGAACGAAGTCACCTAGCATTTTCAAATTGATACCACAGATGGAGCTACTAAACATCTTGGATGAGTTAGTTCTTACCATAAGAATGGCAATCACAGACAGTATTCTCAGTGGTTTATTTTTTTAGCATTGTTTATTCCTGGTTCTTTCTTAGCCATTTGCTTTTGAATTGATGTGGTGAATAAAGTCACTAAGGCTCAAATGCACCCCAATAAGAGACCTGATAATTATCTGATTTAGAGCTTGTACTTCCAGGGGATCTGTGCCGCCTAAAGATTCTGCTGCTGCTGCTGCTGCTGATGGGCAGCACTGGTGGCCAACAGTATTTTTGAACCTAGCAACATCTCTGATAAGAGGCAAAATGTTTTCAGGTTGTCCAGCTGGTTCACATCCAATTCTTGTTGTCCTCATTCACAAACAAGTCTCTGTGTAAACCATTAATATAAACATTTCATGCACAAATCATGACTCAGAAATATTTTCTTACCTGAATTTGTTTGTGCTCTACAAATTTAAACTGCCTCAGACACACAAAACATACACGCAAATGATGAAGGAAAAAAAACACGGGGAGAACATGCAAACTCCACACAGAAGAGCACCAGCCAAAGGGGGATGTTTGTTCTGCAATGAGTTTCTTATCTTGGATGAAAGATCAGGTGCTCCTGCTTCCTTCCTTTTCCTATGGTGTTAGTCCTTTTTCATATTATCGTTTATGTTTCAGCAGAAACGTACGTATAGAACCCTGCAAGGGACACGGGAGGAAAAAAGAAGATGCACTTTTGCAAGATCCTGCAAAAGTTTTTAATTTAAGGCCACGCACTTCCGTGTCAGTCTTGATACGGTGGAGTCCGTTAGGCCGTTGAAAGGATGAGCGAGAGATTGTCAGCAAAAGTTGTCCTTAATTCATAACTCAGTTACTGTTAGCCATAACCAGCCAAAACTGTACAGGCGTGGAGGAATGAACTGAAAGGCTGAGTGTCTCACTCTCAGTCCTTCACTCGATCATCACACACACACACACACACACACACACACACACAGACAGAGCGCTAACCCTAACCCTTTCAGAAAGAAGAGGCTTCTCCTGGCCATCCCTCCAAACCAGCTATTCTTGTTTAGTCTATTTCAAATTGTACCATGCACTTTAAAATTTAAAGTGCCAGCTGAGGTCTGTAGAATCAGACGCCTTTGAGTTGAGGTGAATTTGCTGGAATGTGAACATATAATTGTGTTAATACACAGCTGGGAGTTTCTGTTTCTCAGGCAGAGCTGCTCACAGTTGCTGATCAATTAATCAAGTGCATTTATTGGGAGGACACTGCTAAAAAAGTGGCATACCAGTACACAGTGGATTCACATTTATTATTATATTTAGAAACTATCACAGTTTTTATGCTGGTCGTATCATTTATTTTGTTGTATTTATCTGCCAAACCTGGGCGGTCCGTGAAAATATTGTCTGACATCAAACCGTAGCACAAAAAAAAAGTTGGGGACCGCTGTGCTGCATTTCAGGGTTCTAGCCAGAAAAACATTTCAGCCAGGTGTGTGTGTGTGTTTGATGGTGGGGGCTAAACACTAAATGCCGCGCTAGCTTGCTAATTCTGTGACGGTGAACAGTTGGATAATATTATGTATGTAATATTCTCTGATCTCGTTTTGACTGTTGGGTTTTCTCTGTATTATTGTCGGGCCTTTACCCATAATATAAAGTGCCTTGAGGCGACTGTTTGTTGAGATTTGGCGCTATATAAATAAAATTGAATTGAACTGATAATGTTTGGTCCAACATTATATTAATATATTGAAGGCACCTGAACCTGATTTGACTTGATGATGATCGGGAGTGTGAATCTCTCCAGTCTGTTAGGATGTTCTGAATATAAGATGCACGTTTACCTGCAGCTATTGAAGAAGAAGAAGAAGAAGAAACAGCCTTTATTGTCCCGCAAAGGGGAAATTCAGGTGAAACAGCAGAAAAATGTAATATATATATATATATATATATATACAAAACTGTATTGTTAATAAACATTCCTTAAGCAACACGTCAGTGTGTTATCCTCGTGAGTCTACAATGACAAGAAACAAGATGAGTTCCTGGGATTTTATGCTTAATAGGAAGCCCAAAAGTGGAGCTCCCTTCCCTTTTTTCTCTACTTCCCCCTTCAGTTTCACGCTGGTCACTATTTTGCCCGTCAAAATCAAGCGTGAACAGGACCATCACGAGATCGCACGTGCACATTGTGAACTAAACTGGCCGTGGCCGGTGGCAGGTTGCAAATCAGCCAGAGAAAGAAAAAAGAAAATCAGTCTGGTATTGGCCACAGGGGTGCGTGCCCCTTTGCTAATTGCAGTGACAGAACAGTTCCGATAGACAGAGAACCGGTGACATTCTAAGCCCGGTGCACGGTGACCTCAGCATGGTGCAATGCTAGGTGATCAACTGCTGGCTAGAACCCTGCATATATTCCAACAGCATGGCTCTGTAGTAGAAGAGTAACAGAGTCCGGAGTACTCGTCTAGATGTGTCACCCAATGAAAACATTTGTCAGATGCGTAACAATCTCAAACACGCATGGAAAAATATTTCACGTGCTAAATTACAACATTTGGTCACCTCAAGTGTTGTTAAAAGAGGACCTGATTGACCGCAGAACAAAATAACCACCGTTCCTTTATACTCATTGTGTTGATACAGTCTTGTTCTGTTAGCTGTGGGGAGTTCAAGTTCCCACCACCATGTAGCATCGGCCTGATAATAAGTGCGCCATGGCCTTGGACACAGCCATCTTTGCACGCTTGGTATTTGTACTAGAAAATTACAATTACATACCAAAGAGGTACACAGAGGTTATTAGAGTCAAAAAACAAGTTTTCCATTACAGGAAGCATGCCCACGCACAGCTTTTAAAAAAATGTTGCAAGCATTATATTCAAAAATAAGTATTCATTTACCAAAATTAGTACTGTCCACATTTGATAAAATGCCTTTGGACTAGTTCTGATTAAATAGGGGTTTAAATTAAGATGAGGCAACAGTACATAAACGTTTGTAGACATGTACTGCTATCAAGCCACAACTGTGCATGTGTAAAACGCCTTAGAGGAAGTAGCAAGTTTTAAATTATCATCCCTTTTCACTTCCTGCCATTTGGCTTAGTGAATGTCTTCCTGTGAGATAAGAGTAAGGAAGTTGATACGCTCTTTAGATTGGTGCCATGTCATGTTTCATGATGATAGTGAGAAACCAGAATTTCACAAATTCACTTAATCTCCAAGTTTGCGTATATATTTAACATCCCTGTAATTATGATAAACAATTTGTTGTTGTCACAATAGATTACAGGCACAAGAGCTTTAATATGAACCTTACAACTGAAGTTTTCTGTTTTTATATGTGTTAAAAATAAATAAAGACCAAGGAAGTGGCATTTAGGCAGTTTTTAGGGAGAGGATTAGCTGGCAAGGCTTCTCTTTACTGCCCTCTTCTGTCTAAAGAGCTGAAGACATATAACGATAAACTACTAACACATGTGACAAGCTTAATATATGCCCTTGCCCACATATAACATACATATATAAGCTGAGATGCCAGCAGTGGCAAGAATGAATCTTTCACTGTGAGGAACTGAGAGGCTGCTCTACAGCCTATGAGGCCAGGGCTGCTGTGGGTATTTTGGCCTACGCCAAGGTTAAACGAGAGCACCCGAGAGCATGAGTTATTCATATCAGGCCAACACATGGCCAAGTCTATTTAAAATGACAAGAGCATCATTCATAGTATTTGCAGTGCTACCATGTTGACTGCTGTGTAAACTCCTGGCACCTACCCTGTCATCTTGTTTACAGGAGGTAAACAATGAAATAAATTCTCTGAAGCCATTTAAAAACAAATCTGGATTATTTGGAAATGATGAAAATTATGAGTGAAAAACATATCACTATCTTCTGATTAGTGTGTTCCCAGTGCTTCTTTTAAGCACGCTGCAGTATATCAGCATGGGTGGGAAGACAGAAGACACATTTCTACCTCACAAACTAGAGGTTTCAAGAAATTTGTAAAGATTTAGAGGACGAGCAACTGTCTTCAATTCAAAAGACAAAATCCTCTTAACTTGTGCATTTTTGGCTCTCTTACAGAAAACCAAATGATACTAAAAACCCAACTGGCTTAGTGGCAGAATTAAATACATCCTTGTTGAAGGGATGCTTAGTGAATTAAAATAAAAATATAATGCAGTGATTATGTAGTTTGTTTTTTATTTAAACATATGGGATTAGGATTTAGGATACCTAAATAGGATTTCTTTTCTTCTTTCAAAAAAAATTTTTTTTTTAAATACTTATTTTGAATTTGAAAACTTTTCTTCATGGCAGGAAAAGCATTAACAGCTTGTGGAAAATCTCACAATAAGTTAGTTAGTTATAGTTAGTTAGTTAGCCACAGGCTTTGATTGGATACAGAATAAGCAGCTCACAAAGGCTGTCTTTGAGAAGTATAGATGGGGGGGGGATTCATTGCTTTACCAAAGGCTGTGTGGACTAAATGGTCAACCATTTTAGAATAATCCAAAGAATACATTGTCTATCATGTACCGTACAAAATATCATTACAAGATTCTAAGAGTCTAGAAAAAGTAACAAGAACAAAAACCAGTGCTGAGTCATGATCAAAATGCAAATGAAGATGAGTAGTGCACTATGAATTTCTCCACAATAATTTACTGCTTTCTATCACATTGTGAGATATACCTTATTACCTTGTTACCTTATTTCACCAGATTTGTCTGGAGAAACTGAAAGGTAGTGTTCAAAAAAACAAAAAAAAACACGTCGCCTGCTCAAAGGTTTGTCTGAAGTATATTCATGTTTATTTACAAATATATTTTTACAGTAAATAATTGTTGTTCAGTGGGTGCTGCATAGAGCTGTCTATATTTTATACACGAAGGTTATCTCATTCAATATTGATAAAGATATCTGACATAGAAAATACAGAGATGAGACAGCTGAGAGACAAATGAATGATCAAAGATTGATGACAGTGATTAAACCAGTATAAGAGGCGGCAGGGTTATGGTTGTGCTCTGCAGCTGTACTCTTCAGTATGTATTTATCCTGCAAGTTTGAAGTCAACATGTTGCACTGTTACTGAGATACTGAAAGCATGACAGACAAGTGGACAATGGAAAAGTGATCCCTAAGTGTTTCCCTGCTTCTCGGCAGGCGACCCCCCCAAAAACAAACAAACAAACAAGTGGTCTGAACGAGAGAGATCCAAATTTAGCATTAGTGCTGGTAGTGATACAAAGACACACAACGGTCTTGCTTTTTCTGATACTGCTCCTGAAAAACATCCACAGCTTTTGAAACATGTCTTTTCCAGCAAAGATTTACTGCAACAAGACAAGGAATAACTGCTTTTTGCACATTTACAACAACACAGCTCCATAGTAAGAGTCCAGGTGAAAAACTGTCCAGACAGCTGCAAGTTGGTGCAGTGCTTAATAATGTTGTCTCTCACCAAGAATGCTCCTGGAAACCCGGCTGGGCCTTTTCTCTGTGGAGTTTGCATTTTCTCTCTGTGCCTGCATGGGATACCTTCAGGTATTTGCTCCCATGGTCCAAAGACATTAGTCAGGTGAACTGGTGAGTCTAAATTGTCGGTTAGAGAGAGTGTACAGAATAAAGGTTTTATGAATGTATTGCTGGCTTCCAGTCTAAAGCACTTTGAGTGGTCATTAAGACTAGAAAAGAGCTCTATAAATGCCATCCCATTTCCAGACCTGTCAGCTATCGAAAACAGTCACCACTTACAACAAAGAATGGGAAAACGTCCCTTTTAAAAGTACAATAATGGGTCTCCTCAGTTCCCAGCATGTTAACATCACTGTTGTAAGATACGACTTCGTCACATTTATATTTATATAAGGAACAGGTCAGATGTTCTTCTGAAAACCTAGCAGAAAGCTTTGCCAAATTTCTGGGCAGAAAGAGACTTCTTCTGTTACTTGTTCCGAGCAGGAGCTTTGTTTTTCACTTCCTTCTTCCGTCATCAACACTCCATCAGGAAAGGCATTTCTCTCTCCTTTTTTCTGAGGGTGTGGAGTGCATACATTTGTGGATCCAGCTCCCAGTTTGGATTCAGGAGACAGACACCCTCTCCATTTTTAAGATCAGGCTTAAAAATTTCCTTTATGATCAAACTTACAGTTAGAGCTGGATCTGGTGAAGCTGAACCATCGCTTAGTAATGCTGCAAAAGACCTAGGCTGCTGGGGGTGTGTGTGCGATGCAGCGAGTGTTTCTTTTCATTCACCTCTTTTTACTCTGTCAGATGACTGCCCCTCCCTGAGCCTGGTTCTGCTGGAGGTTTCTTCCTGTTTTTCCTTCCCACTGTCACCAAATTAGTTGCTCATAGGAGGTTGTTGGCTGCTGGGTTTTCTCTGTATTATTGTAGGGTCTTTACCTTACAATATAAAGCGCCTTGAGGCGACCGTTTGTTGTGATATGGCGCTATATAAATGCAATTGAACTGAATCTGTAGAACAGACTTCAAAAATGAATCTGACCTTCCACCAATAAATTTTAAGATATGAAGTTTATTCAGCACATATTATACAGTCTATGAACAACTTTCACAGTGCACTTGTTATTTCAGTAAATTCAATAAATATCCTCGGCTTTACTACAAGAGTGTTAAGGACAATAAAGAAAAAAAAACTCGATAAACTCTCTGAAATGGCCTTCGCTATTTCATCAAACTCCCCCCATCTGATAACATGGATCAGCCCTATGCAATTCATCTCATTATTTCACATTTGGTCTGTTGGCAGAATTTAAATGTTTGGCTATAATCATGGGTCCTATTCCAGGAAGCAGGTTTAGCTAAAAACTCTGTCTGTAACCCTAAAATGAGGAAACTGTTCCACAAAGAGCGCTAACTTCAACTCTGAGTCAGTTACCATGGTAACAGACTCTCTGACCCTAACCTGGCAGGTTTTATCCAACAAACTCTGAGTGTCTCTCTGACTCCGCCCCTCCTGCTGCACCTGAACCACCTGTCTGACACTCTGATTCATTTCCTCCTTCATAAAGTGGCTGTCAGAGCGTCAGAGGAGCGAATTTATCTGCAGACATTTATGTTTCTACGATCACTGAAATCCCAGTTAGACGTTAGTTTGTTCTTTTTGTAACATGAAGCTTTTACAGTCGTTCACTCGTCAACAGGCTGTAAGTGCGGAGACAGCGATGATGTCACGGATTTATAATGAGGCAGCTGCAGCTGTCAGACTGTCAGTCAGTTCCTCTGAAACATTTACTGCAGTTACTGCAGCATCACTGTTACATCACACTGATCTGGACGAAGCTTTAGACACAGAACACACTGATCAATAATCAATGATCGATCATTGGTCGTGTTGGAAAAGCTCACTGATGGAAGAATGTCTGATCCTGGAGATGATGAGAATGTTTGAGTGAAGATGAGGCTGAAATGATTTGAAGACTTCAAAACTAAACTAAAGTGACTGAAATCAACATTTTGAAAGTTCTGATGTCTGAAATTATGAGTATGAATCTCGACATATTTTCCACTGAAAATCACCTAAATCTGTGATCATCGGCGCTATAACGGATCAGCAAACCGTGTCCGAGTCCACCTGCACAGCAGGAGGATCCAAACGGATCAGGATCAGGGATTCAGACCGGATACGGTCCAGATCCAGTTCAGGCTCCAGTCATTTTCCAGCTCATCCAGTCTGGATCCGTTCATAATGGGTTCATTTTCCCGACACGATCTGCATTCTTTAATTAAAATGTCTCATCCTCCCAAACTGTACTGAAATATTTAAAACCTATAAAGCTGAGACATTTATTATAACATGAAACTATAACTGACCTCTGACCTTTAACAGTAACTCTGTGAAACAGCTCTGCTGTGGCTGAGAGAGAGCTGCCATCTATCATTGAGGCTGATCTCAGATCAGATTAGAAATGCTTAACCAGGAAACATTAAAGCAGTTTTTCTGTAAATCTCATTACTCAGATTTATCCAATTATGGCAGAAATAATGAAATTCTCCATTAAAATAATAAAGTGAGGTTGTTATTCCATCAATAGATTACATTTTTACGGAATAATTATTTAAACTATTAAATGGCCATAAACTGAACTGTCACAAACTGTAGCAAAAACTGTTTTTATTAAGTAACAAACTGACCTGAGGTCAGCTCTGCCCCCGGGGTCTGCTGCTGTCAGTCTCTAACACACAGGTCGGTCAGTAAAGTCAGTCTGAGCTGTTTCTCCACATTTTTATCTTCTCTTTCTGTCTCCTGCAGTTTGTCCGTCAGGCTGAATAATTAGATTTTATAAATCAAATGTAAAATTAGGATTCAGCTTCATCTGATGGAGATTCAAGTTGTGTAAATGATGACAGCAGATATAAATGAAAGATATATTTGATAAACTTTTATTCTGTCTATGATGATGACAGAGTGGGTCAGGCTGTGACTCGTCACGCTCCACACTGACACGTGTGATCCTCCATCATCGGATTAAAATGAAGGCTCCGCTCTTTATTTACCATGGTGGTTTTCATGGTGAATCCTGATATTGGTGCTCCATTGACGATGGCTTTCTTTCCTTACTCACGCACACAAACTCTGATCAGCTGTTCTGGAACGGGAAACTCAAGAGTTGCCGATCTCAGAGTTGATCAACTCAGAATCTCTTTTTAAACTCAGTTTGTTGAACCTGCTTCCTGGAATAGGGCCCTGGTGTTTGCTCAGTAGAACTGCAGAAAACATTCCATGTGATCGTAAATGCTGTAAAAGGAAATTTCTATCTAGCAAATTCAGGACTGTGCAAAAGTCTTGAGTCATCCTTGATTTTGTTATATTTGCCAGGAAATTGGTACTAGGTGCAGTGATTTATTGAAACCTGTGCATACAGTATAGAAGGAAAAAACAGAGTTTGCACACTAACAAGCTTGAAAACATCCGTATTTGGTATGGCCACCTTTCTTTTTCAACACAGCCTGAACTCTTAGGCAAACTTTCCTGTGAAGTCTTCAGAAATAGTCTTCCAGACATTTTGAAGAGCATTCCAAAGCTCTTCTTTGGATGCTGGCTGCCTTTTGTTCTGTTCTCTGTCACGATGATGCCACACTGCTTCAATAATGTTGAGGTTCAGGCTCTGGGGAGGTCAGTCCATGAATGACTTTTATTGTGTGTTTTTCTGTGCAGCTTTTACTGCATTGGCAGTTTCCTTGGGGTCATTGTCACGCTGAAAAATGAAGCTGTTGCCACTCAGACACTTTTCTGATGGCATTCATGGCCATACATGGTCATGAATGCCTTTATAATTCCATCAATTTTGACAAGATCTGTAACACTACACTACTGCAGCCCTTAACCATGACAGAGCCTTCACTGTGTTTTACAGATGGTTGAAGACACTCGCTGTACCTCACTCCTGACCTACTCTGTACATGTCCTCCTGAGAACCAAAGAAAAAGTATCCTTCAATTACATTTTTTGTGACCACTACAGAGGACATAAAGTCTCAGAAAGAAACTGATGATTTGAAACAAAACTTTCAAATTTGGTTCATCCTTTCATAAAAATCATTGATTTTCAGCCCAGCCACTTCTCGTGCAGTTTTGCATACCTCAGCCTTTTCTCCCTGTTTCCCTTCTTGTGAATTTCACTGAGGCCATTTCTGATGAGGCTTCAACAAACAAGAGATACCAGATATGTCTCTCAGGTCCTTTGTCAGGTCTGTGCTAGATTTTTTCCCTACTTCTTAAGGACTTGATTTTCAGATAGTGTTCATCTCCTGTAGGCAGTTTTTTTGGACCTGTCACTTCTTCTTTTGTCCCCCATTTGCCTAGTTTCCTATTTTTTAAGGACACACTGCACACCATGCTGATACAGTATATGCCAAGTTTCCAGCTAATAGCTCTTTACAAATCGACCTGGTAGTGCAAAAATTTTATTCTTTTCAAACTGTTATCTTTGGCATTTTTTGTAGTTTCAGTACAATAAATGGGAACAAATCATCTGTTTATGCAACAGGCTGCTAGTAAGAAAGTGCCTAAGATATCATTTAAAATTTTGAAAAGATAATATCTTCAGAAAGCTGAAAAAAAGAAAAAAGAAAAAAAAATAGAAAAACACTTTGAAAGATACAAGAAAGTCTGGTTCCTTGAAAATAAATAAATTGATGTGGGGTGATTCAAGACTTTTGCACAGTATTGTACATTCCCATACATGCATTGCTTTGTTACAACATTGAGGGCTGACAAATGGAGCACGGACTTCAACTTTGACTAAAGTGCTGCAGTTTTTAACCCTCTCATAAACATCGTTTTCCCCACTCAGTAGCTTCTGCCATCCATACACACAAAACCAGAAAAACAAACAAAAAACACTTTAACACTTAACCGTTGTAAATGAATGGTAAATGAATTAGTAATTAAACTTCTTATTTATTTGTTGTATTGTTTGTATAAAATGACAAAAAAATGTTTTTATGAATTACGTATAGTACCATCGCTGATAACAATTATGTTCTGATGACATCAGGGCATAACATTTTTTTTTCTATAAAGGCAATGGAAAAAAACACTAAGAAGCTTCTGACTTCTGCATCACGTCAAGTGAGCTTGTTCTCACTTCCAACTCACAACATAAGGAAATTTGGTAAAAATATGACCTCATGATGTCACATCTGAATGCAGTAGTAATTTTTAATTTAAAATTTTCCTAAACCTGACCAAACTGTGAGTGAAAACACAAATGAACGTGGAACATGAACGGCAGTCTCCTGTTTGAAAGTCCTTATGAGGACTTTATTGGCCTTTCACACCGGAAGCTCTCAACCCCTAATTTTGGCATGTCTGAAACAGTTTTGGCAAAACAACAGTATTTGACACCCTGGAAAAGAAAGTTGGTCCTGTGAATCCTTTGTGCATTAGAGGGGAGTCTGAAACAAAAGCTACTGCTGATTAGGGAGATAAAATGTTGAACATGTTGAATCTTTTCTGATATTTTACAGAACCAAATGGAAGAGAAGCAACAAGGACCAAACAGTCCAAAGCAAAAATTGAGCTTACAGGAAAAAAAAAAAAAGGTTTTTATGTGTAAAAAGATGATAAAAAGGTTTTCATGGCCAAGACTGAGAATAATTGAACTGTTACATAATGTTGCACTGATCACAGATGTTAGTTTGCTGCTCACAGGCTTCTCTGGTAAAAGCAGGAGCTGCGGCTTACATGCAGATTTTCATGGTACTGTTAAAAAAAAATCTGCAAATATACACTTTGTAAACCCATTTACCACCTCCTGTGTGTCTCTAACACAGCTTACAGCAACATAGTGCTGGAAACAGCAGCTGTGTCTTAAATCATTTTTTCATTTAATGTTTCGCCTTTCAGAACGTCTCGTTACTCTCATCGCCAGAATGGAAGAAAGAGCGCAATCAGTCTCAAACTGCTCACCGCACCTTGAACTGAATCCCAGTCAGTGACTGGGTGATAACTGCTAAAGTAAAGTCAATCATTAAAGCACCCACATTTGTTCTGTGATTCCGCTTTTTGGCTTTTCTTGTCTACTGGCAGGCTAGCCATTTTTCAGCTCTTAAGTTATGATTATACTGAGGTATATAATGGCGCTCAGCTTCAAGCTCACTTGACCCCCTCACAGTGAGGGAGAGGGGGTCTCCAGTGAGGGGGCTCTCCCCCTAACATCTGTGTTCAGCAGCTCCCTACTCTGAACACTGGTCAGTGTGTATTCCTCTTGGCTCAGCTGCCGTACAGAGCTCTGATTCTGCACCTTGCTGTTGCAGCACAACAGCTACCTTCTTTTCCTCACACTGGTCTCGACGCGGCCCAGCTCCTCGTAGGACTGGTAGAAGACTTCCAGCTCTGAGCAGCCCCATGCCCTCCAGACACACAGGCACCACTCCATGTTTTCCTTCTGAAAGCCACATACAACTGTGTCCTGTGCCACTAGTGCTGCTTCCTTCAGGATTCTGAGAGAAAGGGAGAGAAGAGGGAGTGATCGAAAAATTAAATCAAACTTGGGAGGGAAAGAGCGGGCTGCTGTATGGTGTACGGGAGAGGAGCTAAAGTTGATGGAACATCTCTGTGAATTTTAATTAGCTCTTCCTGGAAACTAGTGGGTAGTTTTAGGAAGTGTTTCCTGAAACCCTCTAAAGATACTGACTGTACTGTTAGCATAGAAAGTTTCTATTCCGTGCTAGCAAGAACTAAATTCTTGAACTGTTGTGTTCTAACATGCCTGCTGTAAGGCCATTTCTTTTGGAAAGAAAGTGGCACTCAGTCTACCTTTGAAACTCACTATAATTTATGAGGGCTGTGACATTAAGCATTCTAACACAGAAGACAATACAAAGGAAAATTTACGCTAAAAGCAAATAATCTCGACCGAGGTGAGAGACTGAGTAGGCTGATTTTCTGATTTCAGTCATTCATGCTGTCCACACATGAGCCAAAGCCAGTGACAGGAAACAGAAGCTTCAGAAAGTTGCTGAATGGGCGCCTGGGTGGCTTAGTGGTAAAGCCGGCGACCACATACACATGCGGCGTTGCGGTGTGGGTGGCGCGGGTTCGCATCCCAGCCCGTCGCCAATTTGCCCGCATGTCTTCCCCCTGTCTTTCCCCCATTTCCTGTCTCTCTCCACTGTCTACAAAAGCCGCTGTGGCCAAAAACGCACAACAACCACAACAAAAAGACAGTTGCTGAACTACAGAGAGGCAGCTACATTAAAATAAAGTAAATGGACTGGTAATCATTCCTACTCTCTGGGTTTTTCACATATTCAGGCATTCACATGGTGCTTAATATTATGCACACACTCACATGCCAGCAGATGCATCGACTGCAGTTTGGGGTTCAGTATCTTGCCCAAGAAAACGAACATGTGGACTGGAAGACCCGGAGACTGCACCACTGATATTCATTGTTTTTTTAAAAAATTCCTACAAAAGAGTCCTACAGGCCTAATGACGGCTGTCTTGACCTGAGCCGTGAACTCCTGACTTGCCACCTGCACTGCAGGTGCACTATGTAAGAACTGCTTATTAAAGACCCTATTTAGTGTAACTCTTTTATTGACTGTTGCTAAAAGACCAGCCTCTTTGTGGAAGCTCACACAAAGAGCCAGGACCAGCTGTTGGCTTCATTACAGAAATAATTATAGACTCAGTGAAGTGAAGTACACAATGAAAGATTTTGTGAAGCTTTACTGAGGTCACATCAGTAAACTCATACACAGCTCTGTGGTACTTCCTGCCTCAGCAGCTCGTGAATTCAAGCATTGCTGAGAATGAGCTCTATGGAGGTGCAAGAAAATCCAGTTTCGAATATTAGAATGACTTTATTCTTTTCTACACATGGGCAACAGGTCCTGGTAGGCATAGTTCAAAGCCAGAGGGTCACATGCTGGATAGTGGTTAGTGGATTTTAGTTACAATTATACATCATTAAAGTCAGTGTAATCCACAGTGAACGTATTATTTTTTAAAGAACTATTATCTTTACATTTTAGATTGCTTTAAAATAATGACTTTTATTTGAGGCTCCTCTGAAAACTCTAACAAGCTGAGGAATTCTACGTAAGTATATTATTTATACCTCAGCATTATGTAATGGTATATTTGTGTGTGCAGTGTTTTATAAGAGGGAGGAGGAATAAAAAGGAGAAATCAAAGAAAACAAATCAAGGCACAAATTTCATAGATTTGAATAAAACGCCATCACAATAGATTTTAAATCAAACAAGATGTGAATGAAGTTCAACAAAAGTGCAGCATTAACTGTTTAGGAATTTTAGACATCTTTATACATAATTCCCCATTTTCAGTGGCTCAAAAGTGATTGAACAAATTCACATTTTAAGTAGTATTGCTTTTTAATATTTGGATGAAAATCCTTTGCAGTCTGCCTCAAGTCCCTGAAGAATATTTCATTTCTTTGCCTCAAAAAACTAGGTTGTTGCTTTTGCAGTACAGTATGATTTGGGTCATTATCTGTTTCCATTGTGATGTGGCATCCAATCAGCTTTGCAGAATCTGGCTGAACACGAACACGGAGTACAGCTCTGTACCATTCAAGAGTCATCATGCAACTTCTCTCAGCAGTCACATAAACACTAGTTATCCAGTTCCACTGGCAGCAATACGTGTCCATGCGATAACATTACCTTTACCATATTTGGCAGATAACGTGGCATATGTCCTAGTTGTTTCTCTCCATTTCCAGGCTTTTCTCTTCCCATAATTCTGGTACAAGTTAATCTTTGTTTCATCTGTGCAAGAATTTATTATTTTTTTTCAGAATTGTGCAGATTCTTTCTGTTGGGGCAAAATCTAATTTGGCCTTCCTGTTCTTCAGCGTAACCACTGGTTTGCACCTTGTTGTCAACCCTCTGTATTTCCATTTTTGAAGGCATCTCTTGACTGTAACCTGTGACAGCACGTATCTCCTCAAGAATGTTCTTGAATTGGCCGGAGGTGTTTCTTCTTAACTATGAAGGAATCTGTCATCGTGCACTTTAGCTGGCTTCTGTGGTCTTCAGGTTTTTTGGAGTTGCCGAGTGGATTCCTTCTTAAAATTGTACAAGAAGGTTGATTTGGCTAACCACTTGGAATGAACTTCATATCTTTTATCTGGTTGATTTGTTGTGAAATAATGACTGAACAGGTCTCACATGGCCAAGAGACCGCTTTTCAGAAAGTTGTCCAATTGGGTTTGAGCCTCTGAAAATGAGTGGCTATTTATAAAAATGACTGTAATTCATAAACAGTTAATAAAATACTTTTGTTAAACCTCTTGAATTAAAGCTGAAAGTCCACATATCAACCAGACCTTGATTATTTGATTTAAAATCCACTGTGGTGGTGCACAGAGGCAAAACTGCAAAAATTGCATCATTGTGCAAATAATTATGGACCTAACTGTATGTACAAATAAAGCTCTCATTATTTGTTATTTTTTCTAGCTCTTTAAGGCTGCATTAAGTTTATAGTGAATAAACAGTGGATTTTTAAGATCAATTCAAACATGTTTGAGGAAAAAAGAACCATTTGTGTGTAAAAAAAAAAATATAAACCCGTAGTAAACAAACAAAAATTACAATTCCCATAATGTCTGGTGAACAAGAAATGAACTCACCCCAGTGAGGAACACTCAGGTGGACTGAGGACAGCAATGACGCGGCCCCTTAGCTGATTAGCATGTGACTGTAGTTCGATGACCATCACATCACCTCCACGTCTGCCAAACAACACACACACACACACACACACACACACACACACACACACACACACACACACACACAGAGTACCAAGTGTGAGTATACCTTTTTTCTTAGTGTATGTCAATTGAAATGTAACACTTTGTTATGCTGCTGGAAAATGTTACACAGGGTACTAAAAGCAAACAAGAGGTGGAACTATGACTAACCTATCAACTGACAACAGCTAGGTATGAATATAGTCACCTATTAATCAGAGGGGCAGTTATCACCCACAACCGTTTGGGGGTGAGGGTGAGGGGAGAGAGACAGGACAAAATACAAATTGTGGAAGAGAGTAAGAGATTAATAATAATAATAATAATAATCTCTCACTAATAATAATAATCTGTGCAGGGTACATTTATTTTTTCAGTATGTTGATTTCCAGTGTAATTTATTGACCTTGTCCCTATCCAAAATGCATAATTTTCATATATACTTGCTACTACAGTCGGGTATGTCTGAGTCTAGCTGTTAGTTCTTTGTTCTGTTTGTGTGCACTATTTTTACCTGGGGATCCACAGAGTTCCATTCACTGCCAGCACAGTGAAAGCTTGTAGGTGAGGTGCAGTGAGGTTCGTGGGTTCTGCAGATTCCAAACCAGGCTCACAAGTGGAGGATGGCTGTTGGTCTTGGTCCCTCATTGTCTCCTCCAGGTCTGCAGGCTGTAACACACCACTGCTATTGCCAAGTAAGCTGTAGTCTACGGGGCTTGAAGACTCCGTCTCTGCTAGCTCCAAGGAGCAAGTGGATGATATTGAGCAGTAGTCTGTCAGTGAATCCTGGTGCTGGATCATCTGAGTACCTGCCTCCTGACTGAAGATCACTGTCACTTCTCCATTAGACCACTCTGGCTTCTCTTTTTGGTGTGTGGATTTGAGATTAGTGGTTGCCATCGGCGTTAGCCCTGTGGGACGCTGCACGGTGAAGACGTCCCGTAGAGGACTGTTGTCCCTGCAGCTGAAACCATGACATAATTTAAAAACAAAAACAAAAAAACAGCTCATCAAACCAAAACTCAGTGATGTCTCAATTAAGAAAAACCTGGAAATGCAGAGCCAAGAAGTTGAGACTGATCAAGACTTCACTGGAAGATAGGTGTGTTACATCACTGTTGTTAGAGTGCCAATAATTAGTATTAGCAAGCCAATCTAATGAAACAAAAGTTGCTTCAAATAATTTGGGATAAGAAAAGTCAGAGATTGGTAATGCCTCGCTCTGCATGTCTCTCAACATGTAAATGAGCCCAAACACCACTTTAATCACACTCTGAATCTTGTTCTGACATATGGCATTGAAACTGAACATTTAACACTATTTCCCGAAAACACTCTTGTCTGATCATTTCTTAATAACATTCAAATTTACAATAATGGACTACACAGCAGTGGTGAATAAATGTCCATATAGTAGATGTCTTTCTGAATGTGCGGTAACTTGCGGTAAGTTGAAGGATATAATTTCTCCACCGTTATCTTCAATGCCATGTGCCAACATACAGTAATAAAGATCAAGTACCTAAATTCTACTTCCACAGAGGTCAGTTATGTTAATTGTTGCATCCTCACTGTGTATGACTCTGGATATTGTGGCTCCTCTAAAAAAAAAGCCTCAAACACCAAAGCTGGTATAACTCACAAATACGCAGCTTAAAGCAGATAACCCATAAGCTGGAGTGGAAATGGTGTCTTGCTAATTTAGAAGATGGTAAATGGACTAGTTCTTATATAGCAGTTTTCTACTCTGAGCACTCAAAACAACACGTTTTGCATTTACCCATTCACAACTTCTGTAGCTAATTGCTTACGATCTACCAGTCACACGCATTCATACTCCAATGGTTGCATGAGAAAGCAACTTGGGATTCAGTATCTTGCCCAAGGATACTTTGGCATGCAGCCTGGAGCAGCAAGGAATTGAACCAATTAGCAAGTGACCTGCTCTACCTCCTGAGCCACAGCCACCCCAAGCTCATCAATTAGCCTGGAAAAAATTATGTTACACTATAAAAAAGCCCTCCATAAAGCTAGGACAGCTTTATGGATCCCTGATTGAAGAAAATAAGAAGAACCCAGGTTTGACTTTAGCACTATAGCAAGGCTGACGAAGAGTCAGAGCTTTGTTAAGCCGAGAGTTCCTTTAACCTTAACTAGTAATGACTTCATAAATTTCTTCACAAATAAAATTGTAACCATTAGAGAAAAAAATCTATTCATAACCATCTCATATGTATTATTATGTACAGCTACTTTCAATCCTACTTGACACAGCTGTCCCAGTTAATTATAGGCCAATTGCAAACCTTCCTTTTATCTAAAAAAATATTTTGAAAGAGTAGTTGTAAAACTACTAACTGATCATCTGCAGAGGAACGGTTTATTTTCAGTCAGGATTCAGAATTCATCACAGTACAGAAACAACATTAGAGAAGGTCATCTTCTTATGGCCTCTCACACTGGACTCATCTCTGTGTTTATCCTGCTGGACCTCAGTGCAGCATTTGATACTGTTGACCATAATATTTTATCACAGAGATTAGTGCATGCCATAGGTATGCAGTGTTTTCAATCATATCTATGTAATAGACTTCAATTTGTTCATGTAAATGGGGAGTCTTCTTCAAACACTAAGGTTAATTATGGAGTTCCACAGGGTTCTGTGCTAGGACCAATTCTATTTACATTATACATGCTTCCCTTAGGCAGTATTATTAGAAAGCATTTCATAAATCTTCACTATTATGCAGATGACGCCCAGCTTAATCTATCCATGAAGCCAGATGACGCACATCATTTAGTTAAATTTCCTGCTTCTAAATTCAGATAAACCTGAAGTTATTGCATTTGGCCGCACAAATCTTAGAAACATGGTGTCAAACCAGATACTTACTCTGGATGGCATTACTTTGGCCTCCAGTAACACTGTGAGAAATCTTGGAGTCATTTTTGACCAGGATTTGTCCTTCAATGCACATATTAAACAAATACGTGGGACCGCTTTTTTGCATTTGCGCAATATTTCTAGAATTAGAAACATCCTTTCTCAGAGTGATGCTGAAAAGCTAATTCAAGCCTTCAGATGATCTAAAATACCCCAGTGAAACTACAGGGACTTGAAAGAGCATGTTTCATCCATATTGGCTTCTCTTCATTGGCTCCCTGTTAAATCCAGAATAGAACTTAAAATTCTTCTTCTCACATACAAGGTCTTGAATAATCAGGCCCCATCTTATCTTAAAGACCTCATAGTACCATATTACCTCAATAGAGCACTTTGCTCTCTTTATACCGCACTCTGCATTTACAGTATCACTAGTTATTATTAATCTCTGGCTCTCTTTCACAGCATGTCTTTTGTCCTGTCACTCTCCTTTCAGCCCCAACTGGTTGTGGCGGAGGACTGCCCCTCCGTGAGCCTGGTTCTACTGGAGGTTTGTTCCTGTTAAAAGGGAGTTTTTCCTTCCCACTGTTGCCAAGTGCTGGCTCATATGGGGTCGTTTTGACTGTTGGAATTTTTCTGTGATCGATTAATTGTAATTATTATAGGGTCTTTACCTTACAATGTAAAGTGCGATCAGGCTACTGTTTGTTGTGAATAAAACTGAACTGAATTGAGCACCCTTCCCAGGCCTGGTTCCACAATGAGGCCCCAGTAAAACCCTGTCCCGGGGATAATAAACTGTTCACTTGATTGTAGATACAGTACTTTTCCAAAATGATACATGTATGATACATAAAATATATGTATTCACATTTTCACTCACTGGCTCTCACAAAGACCAATAATAGTGATACAACTTTAATGTAGAGACAACACCTAATAAAAACAGTCTGACTAGTGTCGTACAAGATCTCTACAATGTTATCTGTTATAGACTCATGTTTACAGATACAGTTCTTCCCAGATCATACCTCTTACAATTGCACCATCTGTGGCAGGCCTGGACACCAAAGACTCACTTACCAGTACTTGGCACAGAGCTCGTAGGAGGCAGCATGGTAGAGCAAGAGGGTGTTCATGTGGTCATCCAAGGTCCATACTGCTTCCTCTCCCCACAGACTGAGGCTGGTTTCCAAAGATATGATAGCAGATGGCAGGTCATAGGGGTCCAGCCTTCGAACTGCCTGAAGACTCAGACAGTCTATGACCAGCAGGCCCGGACCATTGGAGAACCATAACTGGTAAACACAAATGTACAGACATGGCTAGTGGGTCCATGCGTAGTCATTATCTGACCTTCTAAATTACTCAAACATAACTTTATGGTCATGGTCAGTAAGTACTGTTATCTGCTATCATCTGCTCACCTGCGAGCCACTGCTGACGAGAGCCATACTTCTGACGGGATATGGTCTCTGTCTGGGATCTGAGTCCTTCAGACCAAACTCTGTCTTATTTAAGGTGTGGGAGCACAGGTAGGTCTCTCCTTCTAGTGGAAGGTCCTCTGCCACATTGTACACCACCACCAGGCCATCCGACATCCCCACAAACACTTTGGCCAGGCTCTTAGCAGAAGGAAAAGAGAGATTTTTTAAATTTACCTATTAATACTCATGTTCCATTCAAAAGCTTCATTCTGGATCACAGTGCCATTGTTGTACTAGTTAGACAAACATAACAAACTAGACATGGCTTAAAAAACAAATCTACATGTTTGAATGGAATTACATATTTCAAAAATTATTTTTATACTATGCTAATATTAGTCTACCCAACCTATTATCACAGATTATTTTTCTAAACCATGTTTTATTTTTATATTTTTCTTTTAAGACAATAATGCCTCTTTGTGACTCACCACCTTTGTGGTTTGTGTGCCCTAGTGATCTCACGTGTGTACAAAAAGTGTTGTTTGGGGGCAATTTGCCCTTGGTAGGGTCTCCTGAAACAAGGTGGATCCATAGAATAGACTATAGAGGTTTACACTTTTGCCTATTACATGAAACATCCTTGATTGAAAATGGGAAAAGACACAAATCCTTGAAAAGGTTGTGTCAGGAAGGGCATCTGGTGCAAAACATGCCAAATTAAATATGTGGATCTACTGTGGTGACCTTGTGAATAAGGGAGCACCGATAAGAAGCTTCTTAGGGTCTCTTCTTAGGGTTTCTTATTACTTTTTTCGGTTTCGAGTTATTTCAGTGATCTTTGAACAAGATCCAGATCGCTCCACAAAGGTTGTAGCACTATGGACATGATCTTGCTGCTTGACAGGTTCAAGAACAGAATGCGCGACTGTAAACTACCTTGGTTAATCTGACAAAAGCCTCTGGTACTCTGTGAGCCGCAAAGGTCGCTGGAAAATCATCAAGTTTGGATTTTGGACACCATCAATACAGAAAAACAGACGTGATGTACCATCTGGCACCAGGCAAGCAATACCTGAGTCTCACATCACTATTGGCACTGAGCCCAACTTCTCCTGTGAGAAAGTTGTCTACTTAGGCAGCACACTTTCTTGCACTGCCAACATGGACTTTGAATTTTAATACTGGATTACAAAAGCCAGCACTGCCTTCAGCCAATTTTGTAAAACTGTATGGGTGCGAAGAGGTATCTCTCTCAAGATCAGAATAAAAGTCTACCATCCTGTGGTTGTCACCTCACTCTTGTATTGGTGTGAGACATGACAGTGTACAGCAGACATGCCAAGAGATAAAACTACTTCCATATATGATGCCTGAGGAACATCATGCATATCAAGTGGCAAAACAAGGTGTAAGATACAGAAGTGCTCAGCAGTGTCAACCTTCCCAGCATCTTTCCCAGCTGAAGCAGATGCAGCTATGATGGTAAATGGACTAGTTCTTACACAACAGTTTTTCTACTTTAGCTGAGCAGTCAGAGGGCTTTAAACAACACATTTGACACACTGAATATGGTTCTCAAAACCTATCAGATCTTTCCCGAGATATGGGAATAAAGAAACAGCAACTGCAGTCTCTGGTGCAGCAGTATCATAAAACCTTTGAAGCTAACCACATTCTTGATGCACAAAGGAAACATGAGCGGCATAAAAGCCGCACCTACAGCTCTCTTTCTTCACCACTATCTGGTCCTTGTTCACCAAATACACCATTTATCTACACTCACTGTCACTGTTCATTTCGTGCAAGGATGGGCCTCATCAGCCACCTTCACACACACTGCACTGGATGAAAGGATCATCATCATCATCTTCAATCACGAAGCACAAAAGACTAAACTATTCTATGTGCTATTCTCACATGACAGCTGACAGACTAAAGACATTTGCATTCTCAGATGGACCTCTATTGGGTAATGTCTGCAAAAGACAGGGCTGCAGTGCATGTGTGAAAAAGGCAATAGAAAGATTGCGCACCCTGTCACTTCCTATTCCTGTTCTAATGCACAATGCTGCTTAATTTGCTAGCTTATCTATCTGTAGCTCAGGAGGTAGAGCTGGTCACCTACGGATCGGAAGGTCGGCGGTTCGATTCCTGGCTACTCCAGGCTGCATGCCAATGTATCCTTGGGCAAGATACTTAACCCCAAGTTGGAGTGTGAATGTGTGTGAATGTTAGATAATAAAAGCACTTTGCTTAGTTAAGTGGAAGTGCTTGTATGAATGGGGTAAATGTAAAGATGTTGTATAAGCGCTCTGAGTGCTCAAAACAGAGTAGAAAAGCGCTATATAAAAACTAGTCCATTTACTGTTAATTAATTAACCTGTTAATTACTATGACCTGAGCATCTCCAAGCTCTTGTGGGGTGTTTCCAGTGGTCAGTATCTATCAAAAGTATTCCAAGAAAGATTGGTGAACCAGCAACAGGGTCATGGGTGGCCAAGACTCACTGATGCACGTGGGGAGAAAAAGCTGGCCTGTGTGGTCTTATCCAACAGACAAGCTACTGTAGCTCAAATTACCAAAAAAGTTAATGCTAGTTCTGATAGAAAGGTGTTAGAATACACAGTGCATCACAATTTGTTGCAGATGGGGCTGCATAGCTGCAGACCAGTCAAAGTGCCCATAGTAACCCCTGTACACCACAGAAAGTGCCAACAATGGGCACATGAGCATTAGAACATTCTGAATCATGGAGATCCCACCTCACAACTGAGGGAGAGAGACAGGACAAAAGACGTGCTGTGGAAGAGAGCCAGAGATTAATAACAATTAATTATTAAATGCAGAGTGGAGTATAAACAAAGTAAATAAGGTGAATGAAAAGAAACAGTGCATTATGGGAACCCCCCAAGAGACTAAGCCTATAGCAGCATAACTAAGGGAGGGTTCAGGGTCACCTGATCCAGCCCTAACTATAAGCTTGATCAAAAAGGAAAGTTTTAAGCCTAATCTTAAAAA